>JBAMJV010008839.1:0-113099 GCA_037951105.1 Echinarachnius parma | reverse complement strand
ATTCCTGCAACACTAAGCATATTATGGAATGTGCTTTATAGAATATCTCTCGATGAATTTCTTATGTCCTTCAATTACGATCCTGTTTTTGCATATTTATTATTGTTTTTATAATATATTTTCTGTTTACTTTGTGTCTTGTGGCACTCTTGAAAATCAGCCCAGGGCCCGTAACAAAAAGATTCACGATTAATCCTACGATCAAACAATTGATTGTACGATTGATTAATTGATCGTATTACAATTGGAACGACCAATTAATTGAGCGTACGATCAATTGATCATTCGTACGATTAATCGTGAATCTTTATGTTACCGCGGGAACAGGTTGATATAAAAACATGCTTGAAATATACATACCTGAGCTAATCTATCTGCTTCTTTCTTCCGAGACACAAATGCGTTCCCACTTGCATTTTTCGCTAATCGTATCCTTGCAAGTCTTGCTTGTCTGTGATGCAGAGGAAGAGAAAGAGAAGAAAAATAACACGTTATCTCTGACACTCGGTTAGACTACAAAGAAAATCACAAATGTATTACTTTGCGAGAAGTCACCTTTTATATTAGATTTCCTAAAATAAGAGACAAAATGCAAGCTAGATCCAGACAGTCTACACATCTGGACAAAGCATACTACATCATAAAATAAAAAGCATAAAGTGTTACAAACAAATTCCAATATTTTCTTCAATTCAGTAAAACAAAAATATGAGGGGGCTCAGGGCAAAATAGCCCCTGAAATGCAAAAAAAAGAGCCTCCGAAAATCATAAAAGAGCCCCAATCAATTTGCTTAAAGCTCAATGAAAAACAAATTTGTGAGTGTTATTTTCATGCAGGCAAGCTTGAAAAGTTGCCCCAAAAAAATACATTTCAATTTTTTCCCTGCTTCAATTTCTTTCTTTTTTTTAAATCACAAGAACATCTGGTACAGACGATATAGTTTGATAATTCATCCCCGAGACATTTCATGAGACATTTTTTTGATCGAATGTTCAAATAAGCTTGCGGGGAAATTGCTCTTCCTATTTTAAAGCAAATTGATTTATGCCTCAATAAATGAAAACATGAAATGGACAGGATGGGGATTTGCTTCGGTAGTCCTTTTTTTAGAGAGAGAGAGATTGTCTATTGATTTTTTTGTCATCCTTCATGGCTCATATTTTTTTACCTCGGGGGGGGAACTAACAGCCACTATCTAATCATCTGTGAAGTTATGCAAACTTATGTGCATGCACACAAAAAACAAATAACAGGAAAACATGCACAGACGCACAAACACATTATGCATAAAACTCCTACACTAACAAACACAAACACAAACACACAAACACATATATGCACACATGCACATACACACACAGACACACAAACAAGCCATCTAACAAATTAATAGATTTCAGCAGTGGTGCCCACTTTGGCTTGAATTATCGAAGATGAATAAAAAAAAGTGGGAACAAAACTTATCATAGAACGCATAAATAAACAAAAGAATAAAAAGGTACTGTACTGGTTTAGGACAAGATCTGGACATTGATAGATCTATCTATACTTCTTGACCACGAGTATACCATCAAAAAGATGGAGGGGCTAAGATATATATGTGGGATTGATTTGAGATCCCAGGTGACCTTTAAGGTTGCATCAGAGATGTATGATAGATATTCTTCCAAGAAGTGTATTCAGTTGAGTTGCAAGGGACATCCCAGATGGGGGGGACGGGGGGGGGGGGGGGGGGGGGGGAGGGGGGGGGGGCAAGGAGGGATGGGGAAGGGGCAGAAAGTGTGCAGGGGGCAAAAGGGATGGGGATGGGGCAGAAAGGGTGCAGGGGGCAAAAGGGATGGGGATGGAGCAGATAGGATGAAAGAGGGGCAAAGAGGAATGGAGGAGAGGGCACGGCACATAGGGTGCAAAGAGGGATGGGGAAGGGGCAGAAAGTGTGCAGGGGGCAAAAGGGATGGGGATGGGGCAGAAAGGGTGCAGGGGGCAAAAGGGATGGGGAAGGGGGCAGATAGGATGAAAGAGGGGCAAGGAGGGATGGGGGAGGGGGCACGTAGAGTGAAAGAGGGGCAAAGAGGGATGGAGGAGAGGGCACATAGGGTGCAAAGAGGGATGGGGATGGGGCAGAAAGGGTGCAGGGGGCAAGAGGGGGGGGGGGGGGACAAGTTCCCTATGGCAGGTTTTGTTCCAAGAACATCAATGCACATGGTGTTTATGCATTTCTTTATAGATTTCCCCTCCACAAAAGGGATAGCAAGATAGCAAGATGTATCACAAAGAGGGGGGTGGGCACTCCCCCCCCCCCCCCCCCCCCCCCGAGGCTCCACCCCATGCCCATTCTTACTTGATACACCAATACATATGTTGAGTATGATATACTCGTCAGCTCATGTCATATTCATCTCGATCTTCCATCTCACACTTTACTCCTCTTTATTCATACCACTTTCTCTCCTCCCCAACGTATGCTATTTTCATCAGCTCTCTTCCAGAGGGGGAAAGTATTGATTTGGAATCGTTTTCTCCTGGGAATCACATCATCTACAGCCCGGGACGGTTGTCCGAACATGCCTCCGTAATCCGGCGGGTATTTACTCAGGGGGGCGGAGGGAGGGGTGAAGGTTAACACAACAGAGTAAAGACCTTAGGCCCGTTTGAGCCCGCCTCCCACCTCAGAAAAATTGCTGCATCAACATATTAAGCCTCTCTTGTCTTTCTGGATCAAATGTGTAAGAGTTATAAAAATGTCAAAGGTATATTTAGCTGGAAACGCCACACTTCTTTATTTCTTTTATTTGTTTATTTTTTGTTTGCGTCCGGCATATATATGTGTTTCTGGAAACCAAATGTATTGATACGATTTACTAAACATAAGTTGAGTCCTTTTACATTTCTGGCCAGCCATACAATCATTAACCATTTTCTACTCCTCTTTTGAAATGTCAGATGATGTGGGATGTGCTTCATTTAAAGACAACTGACTCCCACTTCAATTCAATTTAATTCCACATATGATACAAATATGTGTACCCAACAAATATATACAAAAAGTGAAATATAGAAATTCAGAAAACATGAGAATATTGTAATGTGTGTTGGGGGGGGGGGGGGGGGGGTTATAAACAAAGGCCAATGGCCTATACGATACCCACAATAACTATACAATAACCACACCAATTGTTCTAATCCGGGGGGGGGGGGGTCACAAAGTTTCAAAGTTGAACTAAGCATAAATTTTGATAAAATCAGTTATATTTGTTGTTATAAACGAGCCTTGAAAAATTAGATTTATTTTTTTGGAAGTCTCAAATATGTGTATTTTATTGCTTTCAAACATATTTTACTCCAAGGCTACAAATGGCTTCCCATAACTATCAGGGCCAACTTAAGTTAAGTTCAGCTTATTTCTACATTTTGGTTAGACTGTCATTTTGAGTCATTACCCCATTGATAGACACATTGGATCAGTAAACAAGTTCATATCAGTTATAGATAACTAATGCCCAACACGGAACAGTAACCCTCAGTCCTTGTATAACCAATTGCTACCTTGGACTAAATAGAATTAATAATGGTGTTTATATAGCGCATTATACAAGGTCTCAATGCCCTTATCGACCAAGATTAAGTTTTCCTTTTTTGAATTATGACAAAATAGATGATTGATAGGCATATGAGAGCAACCAGTTTTGCCACATACATGTATACATACGATTAAGATAATGTCATAATGTACAGATAAAATCCCATCTGTATGTGTTTATATACGATGCCTGTCAAGTAAACAACGCGGAACTGATCTTGTCTGCTGGCTGGACATGGAATCAAGTTTATGGGACTACAGTATACACGTGGACTTCATAGATAATGTTTCTGCATCTTTTTAAATTTCTAAGATATAATTTTTTATTAAAGAATTCAATTCTAAAACAAATGAAATGTACATGTTGAATGTTGTGAACTATTGATACAGGTCTGCATTTATTTAAAGAAGGCACATTTAATGAGTATGGCAGAGTAAAGAAACAGAGTAAACAAACAAACGAGTAGACAGACATTTTTCATTCAAATATTATTTCATTGATTAAACTTCCTTGAAATCGTTATTAGGCACATGTATGTGTGATAAATGCAGTTTGTGCTTCAAGAGAAATGGTATAAAATCTATGTAAATCTTCAGAGCTTGAGACAATTTCTTAGTTTCATAGTGACATTAATGTCTTCTACCAGCTGGCATCCATTTAAAGTGTATAAATCATATTGTGTGAGTGCATGCATGTGTAAGCATGTATGTGGGTACATATGCGTGTATACATATAAGTGTGTGTGTATGAGTGTTTGTGTACATATACTGTGCATTAATGTATGTATACTGTATGTGTGTGCGTGCATGTGTGTATGAGTATGTTATTACAATTGCAGAAACTATATATCGAGTATAATAATAATGCATTTTCAATAAATCAACTTATTAATAACAATCCAAAATTCATCAAAAGTGCGGGCATGAATGTTTGCTAAGTAGCATTTAATTACCGAGTTTAAACAGGTACAGTGTGTGACACCAAATGCTTTTGTTTACTAAGCATGCGTTTGCACCAATTGCTGGCACTTGGATAAGAAGAAATTCCTCTCTCTACAAAACTCTTAATTAAAACCTACTACCGAGGTTAAGTAAAGCCCCTGGTAGGTAAATATGAGGTACGTGTATCACCTGTACACACAGACAATACACAAGATCATTGTATATTTTGTATAGTGCATGGGACCTCGAGGGTAACGAATGTAACTTAATACTTCAATAGCTGTACGTCACTTGAAAATCGATTCTCAAATTTCAACAAACGATACAAACAAAATGAATGTAATTTAACTCTTAGTCCATTCTCATATTTCAATAAATATATGTAATACTTAAGACAAATATTTCTCTAAAATAAAGCTGTGCATAATTAATTGAAACCAATCCTCATATTTTGAAAACAAAATAATAAAAAATATTGTTTTTGCCCCATGACCCTGTGAGTTAGTTAGAATACAGATTGGCCTAAATAAAACGGAATTGCATACTTCCCCAAATATTGGGATGGGATGTCTTGTTTTTCGCCGGTCGGGGAATATTTCACTGAGAAAAATTAGAAAAGAGATTGTCGAGCCCTTCATACACACACATACATATACACGTATATTCACACAAACACCGGCCATAACGGAGCATCTGCTCATATCTCGGCTATAAACAGGTGAGGATGAATGCACATCTCGCCGCGTGTGAGGTGGTAATAATGCTGGCATGATTTAATTGAAATCACGTTAAGAGTCTGTCCGCGCTGCCGGTCGGTCGGTGTAAGGGGAGGCCCTTGAAGAGTGACGACCGGTGCGGTTTCACATGCAGTTAGCAATCTAGCACTCACGCTCAAAGACTTTCACTCCATTAACACCGCTTATTCGCGCTCACACCCCGTGCTAAATACATACAGTACAGTGTTGTGTAATATACAATACACACACACACACATGAAACAGATTTGACACAAATACCCATACATGTACGTACCTCCAATATAAAACAAATTGGAGACTTTCATTCAACTTATCCACACTCACACCCCATAATAAATACATAAATAATATATACATACAAAACATATTTTTACACAAATACCAACACATTTACCTCGAATATATAATTATAAAATACATACACTCTATCAACTAAACTTATATTTTGTTTAAATACATATCGGTGTATAAACTTGTTCACATGACACCCCATACTAAATACATATTCCGAATAAATAGTACACATACACATGAACGCATATTCTTACACAAATATACCAGCACATATACGTCAAATATAAAATATATAGAAAGACACTTAATCTATCAACTCAACTTTTTCACAGTCACACTCTATAATAAATACATATAACATATAAAGTGAATATATACTATACACAGGAAATATTTATTTTTACATACTAACGCAGATCTCAATATAAAAATACAACCAAACTTTTTCACTAACACCCCTTACTAAATACAGTCAACCCTGTGTATAGTGACCACCAAAAGGAAACAAGAAAAGCAGCCACTGTGGACAGGTGGTCTTTATATGGACTCCTCAAATTAATTTTTTTCCCTCAGGCAATCACTTTCGGTGGCCACCATATGCATGTTGGCTGCCATAGAGTACAGAAGCCATGACGTCATAAAAACACTTATTTTTGAATTTTCAAATTTGGACTTCATTTTTAGAAAGAGCATAACAAATAATGTCCAAATACCGAAAATCAAAGGAATAGGTTACGTATTGGCTGAGATATGCCCATCCGAATGAATTTTACTTCAATGGGCAATCAGTGTTATAAAGCACTGGTTCCTAAATGTATGAACCAGTGCACTATAACACTGATTGCCCATTGACAAAAAAATTATTCGGATGGGCATATCTCAGCCTATAGGTAACATATTCCTTTGAATTTCGGTATTTGGACATTATTTGTTATGCTCTTTCTGAAAATGAATTCCAAATTTGAAAATTCTAAAAAAAATGTTTATGACATCATTTATGACATCACACTTCACCACTCTATAGACAGGTGGCCACTAAGGAATGTTTGATGACAGTGCTAAAATCTCATGCACACAAGTGCGTGCACGCATTTGTAAGAATTTACAAGTATATGCACACACATTTCTAAATTACAAATGTCATGCTGCGTTATTCCAATATTCACTTAAAATCCTCCCACTCGCACGGTTATAAATACACCGCACAAACAAACTTGAATGTGCTTGAGAACTAAATACCAGAACATAATACATCGTAAAAAAAAACTAGTCCCTGGAAATATGACTAGAAATAGAATGCATGCAACAATTACCCAGGGTTGCCACTTTGAGTCAGTTTCAACGAGACAGTGTTTTTCCAAAGCCGGCTCTACACATTTAACCTATTCCCTAGTTATAGATTTTGTAATCGCAACGGCCCATCAGGGCCCATATTCATAAAAGCCCAGTCCCTTTAACAACTATATGTACAAACATGTACATATATCAAATTAGAATTATGACGATAATGAGAGCAGGAATTATACATCCACTCCGCACATGTTGTCTGCAAACAAAACTGTGTACATACTAATACAAAGTATATCAAGTTACAATTTAAAGGTACTATCTTTTATTAGGTACTGTAAACCGGGGTGACTTTGGCAGCCGGGGTGACTTTTGCCACTTTTTTAGATGAATGTATTTTCATCAAGCATCACTTTTTAGAACAAATTTCTTTTTGTTTCTAATGTAGTCCTATAGGGTAATGTATAGAATAAAAAATTAGTTCTAATGAGTGAGACCTAATGAAAATACATGCTTCTCAAAAAGTGGCCAAAGTCACCCCGGCGGCCAAAGTCACACTGGTTTACGGTATTAAAAATTAACTGGTACCAAGAGTTGTGTTGAGAGTACTAGCAACAATTTGTGAAATGTTTATTTTGCATGTACATAAAGTACACTGAACCTTAATAGTAGAGATATAAACATTTATGTCAAAATATATATTTACTATTGATCCCGAATACTATATATGCTTATATTTTTGATTTAATGTCAGTGCACTTTTAAGGAACTGCTAACCTGGATTAATGGATAATGGACAACTATGCTGGCAATACTGTGAGCTATGAAAAAGTAAACGGTTATTTAAGAGGGTATAGTAAACCATCATGGGGTAGGATTTGACCAAACATTCTTCAGGAAAATATCTCCACGGAGTTAATTATTCGGGTACTCCTGTGAAATGGGTAACAAATTTTCTCCAAAAGTCTATCCAATTTAATTGGGATTAATGCATACATGTAAAGCAAAACAAACAAAAAACATCTTCTGTTTTAAATTTCTTTTGTGCACATCAGAATTAAGACATATTTGACAATCTAACTAAATCATCATTCCGTTTCCTGGAACCACATATTGAAATTCTAGTACAGCTCCCATAGAGCGATGGGATAATTGGTATTTAGGATCATCATTCTCAAAACTAATTTGACTTTGTTTTAGAATTGCTGTAGAATGCAAAGCAATATTGTACTGTGTTCGTATGTTGATGCATGTGCGTATGTTTCTACGACTAAATGATTGTCTGTACCTGATGACCAAGGGTAATAATGCGCCTCTGAATAGGGCACCTAGATACATGGTGCTCTATAAATGCTTCTAGATATATTATTATTATTATCATATAAATTATTAATCTTGGAACCTCTTGTATATCTTCTTCTTCTTCCAATAAGTACACTGAGCATATAGTGGCACAACGGTAGAGCATCTGTCTCATTGATCCCCGGCCGGGTCATACCAAAGACCATTATGACAATGGTACCTACTGCATGTTAGCCTGGCGCTGGGCATACATAGAAGTGGGGTTATAAAAACCCATAAAAACGAGTGGCTACCCTGGATAAGAAGACAGTCATCGTCATCGTCGTCGTCGTCGTTATCGTCATCGTCATTATTATTATTATTATTATTATTATTATTATTATATCATTATTATAATATTATTATCACTTTCCAATAGTATTGTACTTCTCATATTTAGTGATATATAAAAATGACTATATTGTATTGTTTAGTAATATTGTAACATACTGTATTGTACTGTATACAGTATATGTATTATAAGTATAACTTCTTTAATTTATTTAACATGCAAACCATGCTCAAGGTCGCTCCTGAATACAGAGTATAAATCATACTGAAGCTGCAATGGAGGATTTTCTGCACATCTATATATGTATCATGAACAAAATTCCAATTTTGAATAACTTGTTCACAATTACGGCAGAATAGAAGTATTATTGCATCAAAGAAGTATATATTCGCACAGTGTATGTAACTATTTTCTGGGCATCTATGAATATTTACTATTACCATTTTCCCCAACTGTCAACTTGTTCACAAAGCATTATTGTGCTGAACAAGTACCATAATAATGTATATCTAGTACGGGTCACCATTTTGTGGGTATCTCTTTGCCAAATTTATTTTACTTGTTCACAGTCGCTGCAGAATACAGCATACTGTCCGGTGAGAGTGAGAAGGGCGTTAAGTACATTTTTTGCTGAATTGAGTTACGCATACCATCTTGTAGGTCTCGGCGCCCTCTCTACGCGATGCACAATTTTCAGATAATAACGATGTCTAATTCGGGGAACATTCATCAATTCTAAAAGAGAGCCACATTTGATTTGTCCATGGTTTTCAAACTTTAAACATGATTAATATCTCTGAAGTACAAAAAGTGACTTAGCGCCCTTCTCTAACTCAACCAGTGATATAAAGCATTATTGTGCAGAAGTTGTACGCCGGTGCATGAAGTGTAACAATGTTCCCAATGCGCCTATTGTCAAAGGTGCATTCAGTCGGTGGGAAGCATAGGTGATCAAATCTGACATACATTTTCACTTATTTCACTAGGTAAACAGAATTCCTTTTCTATGATACCGTCACACATCATTTGGAAGAATCTAACAATGATATTGGTATATGATTGAAGTCTCAGCTTAGAGGCTGTTCTGCATTAGGCGCTATACAAATACGATCTATTATTATTATTATAGTATCACTTTGGGGAAAATCTTATGAATAGAAGTAAATGGATCACATAAGGACAAGGATGGGTTTAACTCATTGTTCGTTCTTCAAACAATTCAAGTTTGACTCCATGGCAATAACTAAACACATTAACATAACATGTACCAGTCAGGCACATAGTCTAGACTAACTTTCAACAATACAAGGCGTGTGTATCGTTTGTCAGTATAGTACTATGATGAAGATACGTAGTGCCAATTCTAAAAAAACAGGATAACGATAAGATAATCGAGCAGGACTTTTCCCCAGACCATTATCTTTTATGATGATATTGACAGATACCCATTTTTAGATGATATACACAGTATGATAAAGTCAAATCTTTCTATATAGTGACCACCTATTAACCCATTCAGGACTGGTCCCGAAAATAATCAGGATAGGGTCTATGAAGAATATACTGATATAGAAAAATCAATCTGTGCTGAATGGGTTAAAGGGGAACAAGAAAAAGTGGCCACTGTAGACAGGTGCCCTCTATAGCCATGTTCCATAACAATGTTTTTATCTGCAGGAGCTCTGTCATTCTTGGTGGCCACCGAGGACAGGTCAGTGGCTGTTATAGACAGGTGGCCACTATAAATAAAGATACTACTGTATATATACATGTATCAAGTAACATTTGATCCTGCATGTTCGATATTGGAGTTCACAAAAACTGTGGCACCACCACCCCGTGACATTTTCCATGCAATTTACTGCCATTTAGCAAGTCTATAGGAATAATGAAAAAGCAACGTCGCTCTTTTCAGAGCATGCCATCTCTCATAAAAGTCATCAATTACCCACACCCTGCTATATGTTCTAAACATTGTTCGCTCGTTTATTTTTCCTTAGAGAAGTTATTAAACAAAATCTTCATACCCCATTCAGGGGTGCAGACCCTTATCAAAGATCAAGTATTCCTTCTACATGGTAGCGTTATGTACAGCGTTTTAGCCGACGTCTATTTTTAGCTGCAGAACGTGTACAGTTACCCGCTTAACGGGATCGGCTTTGTTTATCTCCACTGTGCCAAATGCATACAAATGCCATATTCAGGGAAAGTTAGGGAAGTGGAGCTAAAAAAAAAATCCAGAAACTGGGGGTCCAGGGGGCGGTAGCCCCCTGGCGGGGTTGCAGGGGCAGCGCCCTTGCCCCATCGCAGCGCCCCTGCAGGAAAATTTTGCAAATTTGCCTTTGAACTTTGCAGTTTTTAGTAACATGATGGATAGGTTTTGATTGTAATTTGTAATTACGGACACGTTTGTCGATCAAAAAAAAACAAACAGAATTTTATAAAAAAATCCGGAAAACTTACATCCCTGCATATTTAACCCATTGAGGCCTGGGGGGTGGTTCACAAAGATCCTAAGTTGAACTTAACTCTAAGTTGGACTTAAAAATTATGGAAAGCCATTTGTAGCCTTGGAATACAATATGTTCAAAAGCAAAAATGCAAGTATTTTAGACTTTTCATTAATTTTACATTAAAAAACATGAAATCCCCTTGATAATAGAACATATCAATGATTTTGAATCAACACTTTATGCCTTTTAACAAAAATATTACAAAATTGTTTCAAAGAAACTGATGGCTTTCCATAGTTGCTAAGTCCAACTTAGAGTTAAGTTCAACTTAGGGTCTGTGTGAAACACCCCCCTGATCCTTAGATCTACCTCACTCAGGGGTCTATGGAGAACATGTGTTAATATACTAAATCAATCAATCTCAGATGGGTTAAAATGATCCGTAGACTTGATCAAATTCAACCAAAATCACTTGGCGCTTGGCTGTCACACTTCTCTTTTATGTACCTTGTTGCTGAGCTCATAAATGGTAACCGAAATAATGAAATGGGTTTTGATTTGTTCCAATTATCTCCAATTGGTTATAAATGGTAACAAAGCTGTCTGTCTAGGGTAGGTGCTCATACCTTCATGTCTCCTTCTGTAAACTTGATAAATGTCTACAAGCCTCTCTTCACACAATGTTCACGAGAACAGGGTACTCTACAAATCACACAGGTGTGCCGGCACATTGGTTTATTAAAACACGAACATATGTACATGTAACTACTGTTAGTATTTATAATTTCAACACAGGTTTGTAAGATATAAATGGTGATATTTCTTCACCATCATATTTTTACTAAACCTGTAATTATAATAGTGATAATAATAATGATATTCTGATAATAATACTATTAATAATAATAATGGTGATATATAATTAATAATAATGTTACATCTAATACCAACAACACTAATGGTGATAATATTAACAATGTAAATAATAATAATAATAATAATAATAATAATAATAATAATAATACATCTAATACTACTTCTGCCTGTAATAAAAATAACAATAAATAATCAACTTCATCAACATATTATAATAATACTGCAGTTTCTAAAAGCTATACAAACAAAACTGTGTCTATATTCACTGGGTTCAAATTAAGCTAGCACATTGTACTAGTGCATTTTCAACTCCACAGGCTGACATATGGCTCGCGTCAATTCGACATGTGATGTGCAAGTGCACTGCTGTTTGCATCAATAAGTGAAATATATGTCACTTTTCACACTTTATAGTTTTTGATGTAACAGGAAAAGGATATAATATGCGTCATGGATAAAAATTTGCATGACAGAGCAGTGAACTTTGTATGCATTTAGTCCATTGGCTATGGTAACCTGGGCCCTATATTCATGAAACCCCGCTAGCTTAGTTGCATGCTAAGTCCATTTAAATCTTACAGTTGAGTGAGCAACAAGCAATTTTTCTGGTTCCCAACTAGGATGTTATATAGTAGTTAGCATATAGGTACCTACTGAGTTAAAGGGATCTATTAACATTGTCCAAAATCCACAAAAATTTACTTAAACATATATATATATACCTAGTTTTATCAAAAACCCTTTGTCAGTTTTGGCATTGATCAGTCAACATATATGTAAATAATAGATCTGTCTTTTTAACCCCTTAGCTACAGGAGCCTGGTGGGCTATGTTCAAAGCCTATGGAGATTTCAGAATCCCAAAGGGGAACGGGTTAACATACTTGCATGGCCATACAATGTACAAGGAGACAAATAGGCATTGTGTATAATTTTCTATGTGTGTGTGTTTATTTCTTGTTTTAAGTGCATACATAGGTATTGATACAAATTGATTTAATTATAATTATAAGATAAATATAATATACACATGTATATGATGCGCATGGAGTAAAAAAAACACACACATACAAAATACATGCTCCAGTATGCGCATACAGATGTGAAGTTGTATTGCCAATCACTCCGGGAGATTTGAAAAAAAAGTTCGCTTTAATAGATAAAAAGCTTTCATTTCATTTCCGCTTTGTACATCAACCCACAAGCAATTTCATCTTGTTAAGATGCCGGGGAGAGGGAACTCGTACCAGATCAGCTCTGCATTTCAATGCTGAAGAAAGCGAGCATTTCATTGATCAACAAAATATATCAAAGTCTTCCCTCGCAAATTTGTCCTGCTTATAATATTAACCCATGAACAGTCCTTTTGTGTATTGTCAATCTTGCCACTTATCTGTTTTTCAGTTAACCTCGGGACTACTTTTCAAAAATGAAAATATGACTTGCAAACGTACTTGTAAATATTTTGCGACATCAAATATAATACGTAATATAGCTCTGAGCACTATATTTTGTGAATTACATTTATATAATATAGAATTTTTGCTTCACTTAAATATCTAGCAAGGTCATTTTGTTACTAGTCCTACCCACAGAATAAATCAATACTTGTGTCACATCGATTCATATATTTTTTAAAGCGATTTGTCAATTTATATAGGGGTATATAAATACAACCACACATTTCAGTTTAAACCGTCCGTTTTTTTGCATACAATAACTTTATAAACTCACTTGTTTACTGCAAATCATGTTACAGCCTAATTTTCCACACAAAATTTTTGTTTAACTCTTTCCTTGCCAGTTCTCAGTAAAGAGTTTTGCAAAAATTCTAATACACAAAGTGTTTCTAATTTCAAAGATAATCATACAACCATAAAACACAAAATATTGTTACCTCCGCCAAGGAGGTTATGTTTTCGGTCCCGTTTGTTCGTCTGTTAGTGTGTTCCAGCCTTGGCGGAGGTATGCACTCCGTTAGTGCACTCTGTCTATTCTTTTTATTGATGTGATAGCTTGGTCATTGCATATATATTTTGGAGAAAAAATGATTAAAAGTACCACACATTTCCTTATTATTTTCAGTAGATTTAATCGCAATGATCTCAAAATTGGTAACAAAAAATTGGGGGGGTGGGGTTTGCATTTACACCCTCCATATGAATACATTCAAACCTGTTCTAGCAACCACAGTAATTTGATGTGCACTCCTACTGCTGTGGAAAAAATGCAATGCTGCATTTATTTGAACCCCTTCAGGACTGATTGATTTCGCTATAACATGTATTCTCTATATAGACCCCGGCCCAAGTATTTTCGTGACCAGTTCTGAATGGGTTTATCTATTAAGCGTAATTAAATCTGCAAAATAAAGAATGTAGCTTGTAGGTTGAACCTGGTGTGAATAGTGGATGCCAGTGCAGTTCAACTGCATTGATACTATAGATACAAAACAACACATGTGCTGTTTTGCACGTACAGCACACCAACATATATGTATCGATTCGAAATCAAAGCACGGAAATTTAATCGCCCATAACAAAAAATTGTGCTACAGGTGTATATTTATTGTGAAAGGGTAACAACTAGATGTCTGTGAGACGAGGCACAGGGTCTCAGAGAAAAAAATATGCCCATCCTATTATTATAGAGCCATGCCCACTGATCTCTAGACTATTTACATACATTATAACTGAAATGCATGGTTACAGCTATGCATTGCCATGGATGATATGGTTTGTAACAATTTTAGGCAAGCCAACTGTTTGCAGTTTCTAAGAAAGCTATCATCAATCTCCAACCCACTATCAAAGGCCCAAACCAAAGACTAAGTTGTTTAGAACCATTACAAAGTCAGAGCAAAGAAATAAGTCAATATTTTAGTTTTCTATAAACTAAAACAAAAATTTGACAAATTATTCCCTATATTCCCCAAAAATTGAGACAAACAAATACAGATTGTTTTGTGAAGTCCTTAAAGACGTATCTTTTTTAAAAATAGGCTGCATTGTAATTTATCTTTTCCTTCATTGTACCATTTTTGTGTGTATGTTGTATTCGTAGGATGTAATATATTTTGTTTATTTAATTTAGTATGTAAAGCGCTAGAGTCATTTTGACTATTATGCACTATACAAATATATATTATTATTATTATTATTATATTTAGACCATATGTGAAAAGTTGGTGCTGCTGTGCAGCCATCGTACCTAAATCACAATAATGTTCATTGTACATGGAGGACACCTAACTTACTATATAGTCAAAAGGAATCCAGTCAAACCTGTTCGAGCAACCACCTGTATATAAAGACCGCCTGATAAATAAAGACCACCTGATAAATAACGATCACATATCTTGACTCCCTGGAGAGCAGTTTGCATTTACATGAACCTGTCTATAAAGACTGCCTGCTTTAAAAAGACCACTTTTTATCCATCTCCGTTGGGTGGTCTTTCTAGACAATTTTCACTGTATTATTACTGTTCTCTTTATCTTGATCTGCGGTGGATCCGAAGCGTCATGCTCATCTACCATATAAGCTATCCAGAACTCTTTCCCGAGATCAGTGGTTGTGCCTGCTTTTCCTTCGAGGAGAGACTTCCCTCCACAGGGGTCCCCTGGAAACTGATGACAGTCACTGTCTGTCTGCGTTCTCCTTGAGTAACAAATTGACCCGATTCTCATGTTTTTATTGCACGCCTCCCGTCTATGCTTCCCTACCCAAACACACACCCTACATCCACTCTTAAGTTTCATTTTCCATCTTTCTATTGCTTCTATCAAACATTTACAGGTATTTTTTTTGTACTCGTCTCTCGACTGCTTTTAATATTTGTTCTTGAAGATGATTTCTGTTCTATTTTGATCCAGACAATTAAGCTTCACGGCTTTCTTTGTGCTTCCCTACCCAAACACCTTCATGTACTTTCATTTCCCTAGGTTTCTATTGGTCCAATGCAACACCTGTATGTTGTTTCTTTTATTATCTGTCCATTGCTTTCAACATTAATTCAAGATTAATTTGTCTGCACTCTTCCGAGCAATAATTCTTCGCTACTGTCGCCATATACAGTAGTCAAACCTGCCTATGAAGTGGCCACCTGTATATAGCGGCCACCTGTCCATAGCAGCCAACCTGCCTATAGAGCCTACTAAACATGACTCCCTCAGAGTCCCTCTACAGCAGCCACCTGTCCATAGCACCCAACCTGCCTATAGAGCCTACTAAACATGACTCCCTCAGAGTCCCTCTACAGCAGCCACCAGTCCCTAGCAGCCAACCTGCCTATAGAGCCTACCAAACATGACTCCCTCAGAGTCCCTCTACAGCAGCCACCTGTCCATAGCAGCCAACCTGCCTATAGAGCATACCAAACATGACTCCCTCAGAGTCCCTCTACAGCAGCCAACCTGCCTATAGAGCCTACCAAACATGACTCCCTCAGAGTCCTTCTACAGCAGCCACCTGTCCATGATAGCAGCCAACCTGCCTATAGAGCCTACCAAACATGACTCCCTCAGAGTCCCTCTACAGCAGCAACCTGTCCATAGCAGCCAACCTGCCTATAGAGCCTACTAAACATGACTCCCTCAGAGTCCCTCTACAGTAGCCACCTGTCCATAGCAGCCAACCTGCCTATAGAGCCTACCAAACATGACTCCCTCAGTGTCCCTCTACAGCAGCCACCTGTCCATAGCAGCCAACCTGCCTATAGAGCCTACCAAACATGACTCCCTCAGAGTCCCTCTACAACAGCCACCTGTCCATAGCAGCCAACCTGCCTATAGAGCGTACCAAACATGACTCCCTCACAGTCCCTCTACAGTGGCCACCTGTCCATAGCAGCCAACCTGGCTATAGAGCCTACCAAACATGACTCCTTCAGAGTCCCTCTACAGCAGCCACCTGTCCATAGCAGCCAACCTGCCTATAGAGCCTACCAAACATGACTCTCTCAGAGTCCCTCTACAGCAGCCACCTGTGCATAGCAGCCAACCTGCCTATAGAGCCTACCAAACATGACTCCCTCAGAGTCCCTCTACAGTAGCCACCTGTCCATAGTAGCCAACCTGCCTATAGAGCCTACCAAACATGACTCTCTCAGAGTCCCTCTACAGCAGCCACCTGTGCATAGCAGCCAACCTGCCTATAGAGCCTACCAAACATGACTCCCTCAGAGTCCCTCTACAACAGCCACCTGTCCATAGCAGCCAACCTGCCTATAGAGCCTACCAAACATGACTCCCTCAGAGTCCCTCTACAACAGCCACCTGTCCATAGCAGCCAACCTGCCTATAGAGCCTACCAAACATGACTCCCTCACAGTCCCTCTACAGTGGCCACCTGTCCATAGCAGCCAACCTGGCTATAGAGCCTACCAAACATGACTCCTTCAGAGTCCCTCTACAGCAGCCACCTGTCCATAGCAGCCAACCTGCCTATAGAGCCTACCAAACATGACTCTCTCAGAGTCCCTCTACAGCAGCCACCTGTGCATAGCAGCCAACCTGCCTATAGAGCCTACCAAACATGACTCCCTCAGAGTCCCTCTACAGCAGCCACCTGTCCATAGCAGCCAACCTGCCTATAGAGCCTACCAAACATGGTTGTTTTCATATACAGTTGATAGCTAGAACAGGTTTGACTGTATAAGCATTTAAACAGGGACAATTGAATAACTTCCTATCTACTTTAGATTAAACAAATTAACACCTTTTTCCACAATTATAGAAGATTTTAAATAGTGGTATTGTATACATTTGTAAAATTTGTTAAAAATGAAGCTTGTAAATGTCGCTACATGTACATATTATTTGTCTTCTTTTAATTAATTGTAAAAAGTACTTGTTATTCAGAAAACACACCAATCTATTTCACAAACATGGACAAATTATTCAAAGGAAAGGAACATTTGCTACAAAATCATCAATTTTCCATGACATGTCAAATAGAATCATAGTTCAAGATATCTATAGGCCTAATAACACATAATAGATAGCTAGACTGTACTTTTCACATACCTATTGTTAATGACTAGGCACAACTATTTTAATAACAATTCCAGTATATTACTATATAATAACCAACATATGTATGTCATGTGTATGTACCTGCATGCAGCATGTTCTTTGTATGTACAGTATGCATGTGGAAAGCTCATTGCCACACGTGACAAAAAAAACAGACGCACACATATAATATATATTCAATGATGGGAGCCTGCATGTGAATACCAAAGGTCAACACTTGCCAGTTGCGCGACCGCGAGTTCAATTATGGCATGCCGGCACATGGAGCGAACATGCATACAACAGTGCAACCTGCCCGTCTACTAACCCCCCTCGATCCCCTCCCCCTCATCCTCCTCCTCTCCACTTCAATGTCTTATGAAGTATCCCTTTACATGATAATAAAAGAGTGCAATTAACAGCCGAGCTAATCTTAAATATAGACGCCACGCTGGATTATCTAAATGAGGTTGGCAAGATGTAGGTGACGGCTTTTAATGGAATAAATGCAAGAGCCTAGCATATTTGATGTTGTGGTTTAACATGCATTCTCCATATAGATCATATGCCGAGCATTTTCAGGACCAGTCATGACTGGGTTAAAACGTCCATCAGGGATTCAAAGACATTCTTAATTAACCCACCAAGACCGATTGATTTTGGTATTACATGCATAAATAATAGTGTAAAGCGCTTAGAGATGATATTGTATCATATTAGGCGCCATATATAAATCAAACCTATTATTATTATTATTCTCCATAGCCCGTAGCGAGACTATTTTCATGACTAGTCCTCAATGGCTTAAAATCATCTTAACTTTTCACTGTACTAGTTTTTTAAGGGTACAACATTTTTTTCTTGTGACATTTTATATCAAAGAGGGAAGATATACATTACTGGATGAATGAATTCTAACAACAACATATTTGTAGGTGGTTACATGGGGTGAGGTTGAACATTTGTGCTCTAGTATGGTCCCCAGGTAAATACATGTACATGTCTGTAGAATAGGAAGTTATGTAATAGATGCACAAATACAACTTGTCTTAATGTAATTCAAGGCGGACGAATTATATTTTCCTCTGGTGTACCAAGATGTTTAGTTTTTTTTCGGGGGGGGGGGGGGGGATGGGAGTGGGATTATGTAATGGCCGGATACATGACTGAAACCTAATTAATCAAACTGATACATGGCTGAACAGGGGCGAGGTAGAACATTTGTGCTCTGGTTTGACTCCCAGGTCAGTGTTTAATAGAGGGAGGTGGAAGTGTTATGTAATATTGATATATTTGCTCTCACCAGTTGAGCGTGTGCATGCTTTTAATACCTCCTGCTACTTGATAACACTTTCAAAGACCTATAGATACATTATATGAAGTTAATTAATTAATTTTTTTATAAATGTACATAAGCTTGTCAAAATAGCTTTTGAAGATATATACACTACAGGATTAAGTAATTAATCCCTTACAAGTTAAATAAGCTTACACTTTTAAAATAATAACATATAATTACTATTGAAATATAATGGTAAAAGCAGATACAAAATAAACTCTCATCATCATCATCATCATCATCATCATCATCATCATCATCAACATCAACATCAACATCATCATCATCATCATCATCATCATCATCATCATCATTTTCCTCATCCTCCTCCTCCTCCTCGTCCTCATCTTCATCATCATTTGTATTATAATTATTACATAATTTACATGACAATAGAACATTAAGAAGGTAATCAAATTTAATTTAATTTAATTGAACAGAACTCTTGATATGTCACATACAATACAGTCATTGAACCTGCATATTAGTGACCATCCAATGAAGAAGAAAAAAGGTGGCCAGGTGACCTTTATAGACAGGTTCTACATCGTGGTGTTTCTTTGAAGGGAATCAAGTTTTAGTGGCAGGTTGGCTGTTAAAGACAGGTGGACAGTGAGACAGGTTTGACTGTATATATATATTATTATTATATAGATGTTAGTTGTTCTATCAGTATCAAATGATCTAGATAGAGCAACATTGTATAGCACACATATTCTCATTAGCACTATAAGAGATCTACACGCAAACACCAGACCTCTTTTCCAAACAACTTTTCCCTCGTGGCCTCCGGCCATCACTCGAACATTCTCCCATAAGTGCACGCCCTCGCCACATACTGAATGTAATGGCAAATGTACATACACACACACACTTACACATATTGCAACATGTGGGACTGAAGTATATACACCATGCCATATGCCATCCTGCATATCATCAAAATTGCACGAAATTGGAAGGTAATTTGAAGCTTATGCAAACATTCCTCGTCAATTTAAGACTGCCTCTCGAGTTCCAGTTATAAATGGAAGGTATCATTCTTAGTTGTCCTTTCCATCGACACGTAGGGAAAAATATGCTTCCAGAAAAAATATATAATTGGTTTTGTGGATTTGGACAATTTAGATACCCTTACTCGTTGACAATTTGATTCTCCATAGACTCTAGCCCGATGTATCTGGGGGAGAAGTCCAGGGGGTGTTTCACAAAGATCTAAGTTGAACTTAGCTCTAAGTTGGACCTAACAATCATGGACAGCCATTTGTAGCCTTGGAATGAAACATATAGGGAGGCGAGTTAGCTCAGTCGGGAGAGCGTGCGGCTCCGACGCGAGAGGTACCCGGTTCGATCCCTACCATCGGATATCGGACAATGCGTTTTTCCATCACGCATAAAAATACGAGCTAACTCCCGTTGTGTGTTATCGCCCTCCCCGGCCGTGCTTCCTACGCAGGAAGAGGATTCGCGGAAAAAACACTCCGTCCCTCGGATAGGACGATAAATGGAGGTCCCGTGTATGAGACAGTCACACCTCATGTACGCTAAGAACCTAGTCAACTTCTCGAAAAGAGTAGGGTGTTAACCCGGTTGACTAGTACCCTGCAAATCACAACCAAAAAGAGTTGAAGTTTATAATAGATTAATGAAGAGAAGACCGGAAAGTCTACAGGAGAAATCCTTCTATTTCCGTATATTGATGATGATGATGATGATGATGATATTTAATTTAAGCCAAAAATACAGGTATTTGAGACTTTACAAAACAAAATCAAGACTCCTTGATAATGAACAAATATGACTAATTTTATCAAACTTTATGCCTTTTCAAACTAAGAGTTTATTTTGTGAAACACCCCCTTAAAGGATTAACTAGCTAACAAATCATATTTATATTCACACATTCATTAAGCATTAAGGGACTGTCTTCACAAAGTTAAAAAAATAAAAAATAAAGATAGCTCAAATGTGAAAGAAAATTGCAATGTTTAAAGCCACAATCAACATCAAGGACAACACAAAATAAACATGTATACTCAGAAAGCTAAAGAAAGACTTTTTCAAAGCTTCAATCAAAATTCCAGATTCACTTAATCATCTCCAGAGGTTTAGTTTTACTTTTTTTTCTATTTTAAGGCGATCTTTAAGAATAATACTTTGCATTTTCCCCCTCGAAATCTGCTTCTTTTTTTAACCCCTTGACTGTGGAAACCAAGTGGGCTGCTGTACAAAGTCTATGGGGATTGCAGAGTCTCAAAGGGAACTGGTTAAATGTGCTTCTGTGACAATAACCCTCTGGCTCTCTGAAAGGCGATCTCATCAATCTCTACTATCTCTACTTTTCAACTATCATCAATAATTGATGACAAATATGATGCCAGTGTGATTGTTATGTGAGTGAAAAATCTAGTTGCTGCCCTACATTAGCTTCCCTCAAAATTTGTTTTGAAATTTTTTTTTCTTCTTCTCTTTTTTTTTTTTTTTTTTTACAAAAGTCAGTCAATGAATATTCTCTAACAAATTAAAAATATTGATCATGTTTGATGTGTACGTGCAATAATGCATGTTGTACTATTTTGGTTGTTGCATACATATTAACGATGAGTGTCATGCATGTGTCTTCATATGTGATATTGATTTAAATGTGTAATTATAATGTGCGCATTATGCATGTGACTGCATAATGTTAGTTATATGTAATTAATGTTTGCATGCAGGAAGCGAATTTATGTTTGATTGTTTGTACGAGAAAGCAAATTTACATACATGTGTGTGCATGATACTGCTTTTTTTTTTCAAGTTTATTATGATAATGAATATTTCTTTCAGCTTCAGGCACCAAATGAATATGGCTTTCCATTATATTAGAATTAGACTACAGTATATGCAAATTTAGTTATTTGTGTGAGAAAGATGATTTATTTATATTCGTTGCAGTAATTTACTTGTTTATTCTGTTTACCCTGCCCCATGTCACTTTGAAATGATTTAAATTTGTTTCATTTCTGACAGTGGACCTGGGTTTTTTATGTTTTACATCTTATATTTGTATCTTTTGAAATGAATAAAGATGATCTATACACTGTTTTAAATATTTGTACATGGCTTTGACATTATGTATATTATGGATACATACAGGTAGTGCATGTATCTGTACTATGTATTAGTATATATGTATGTCATTAATTTGACTGGGCTATGGCAGTATAATACATGTACAGTGTATCATCCATCTGTAAGAAAAAAATAGCTTCAGGCACCAAATGAATTTTCATCATCTGTCATCTCACACTTTCAAACTGAGGAGGAGGATTTGTGTGACCAGCTATAGCAAACCCCGGCATTTGTCGGTAATTCATGTTTTGAAGAAATGGGCATTTTACGTTCACATAACGTGTGTAAAAGACCTATGATTGTAAAATTGAAACAATCGTATCTTCGCCAATTATTGACCAATTTGTTAGAACAGAGCATCAAATGAAAGCTTGTGATGAGGCCTTTCTAATGGTATGAAAATCTACATTTTTCATTTTTACCGACAAGTGCAGGGTTTTGCGAGAGCCGGTCACATATGTGAAGATGTTATAGGGTGTCACCCCCCCCCCCCCCCCCCCCCTCCTCCTCTTCCCGCTAACACCTCTCAATCATCTCCATATTCCCCTTTCAGCCCGCACTCGGGCATTTCTGTTACAAAGTTGTTTTGATGTCCTCTTTGCCTATTACAGTCAAACCAACCTACAGCATTCTCTTTCCCTCATTCTCTGTAACTTACTATCTCACCTTTACCCTAAAGGTACAGTCACATACAGTATCACTGGACAGCTCAAGCGGACGCCCGACGGATACAAATCTTGCGAAAAACAAATTATCCAGTGGTGAAAGTTGTCTACATTGCTGCATGCACAACACTTTCTGCCTCATAGAACAAAAGACACCCCCTGAAAAGGAACGCATTCACCGAAAAAGAAACGAGGAAGAAACACATCTTCAATGTGTGATTATGTATGAATTCTTCTTTCTACCTTCTCATTTGCTTACTCTTTCTAACTCCATCATTTCATATTTTAACCCTATTCTTCTCTTGACTCTCTCTCCCATAATGTGTCTTTGTGTCTTACAAACTACTCTCCTCCATCCCAATTTATATGGAATCATAACTCCCCTCTTCAATGTGTGTTTATGTATGAATTCATATTTCTACTTCTTTTTCTTACTCTCTTTCTCTCTTTACACCATCATTTCTCATTTAACGCTATCCCTCTTTTCCTCTTACCCTTCTCTCCCCCCTCTCTCTCTCTCTCAAAATAATTCTCTGTGTCCTACAAACAACACCCCTCCGTCTCATTTCGCATGGACTCTTCCACCCCTCTTTAATGTGTCATTATGTATGAATCCATATTTCTCCTTTCTCTTCTTTTTTTCCCTTCTCTTTCTTACACTTCTCTCTCTCTCTCCCCTCTATCTCAAAATAATTCTCGGTGTCCTACAAACAACACCCCTCCATCTCATTTCGCATGGACTCTTCCACCCCTCTCCCGTCGTGTGGGCCCGTCGGCATTTCATCATTGATTCATAACTCTTAATGAGTATCGGGCCGGTAGCTGGCATCATCCCCCACATATTTCAATCTTCCTGCGCCCCCCGTGGGACCAGGCCTCTCTGCATTTAATGCATGAGTGTACAGCGAGGGCACGTATCGGTAAAAAGCGGGGGTGTCCGCGCGGCCTCAATTTTAAATCCCTGCGAGTCCTTGTGAATATTTCTATGTGATATGCTCTACATTATGATTTTTGGTGGCTGGCAGGTATTAAGGGGAAAGGGGGATCCAACATATTATATTTGATACAGATGACAGATGTCAATTTCTTTAGTTTTTTCTTTTGTTTTATCTGAATTCATATGCTCATATATAAAAATAAAAAATAAAACACATATACAAAGAAATGCACACTTACAAATGCACAAACCCACACACACGCACAGGAACATATATAAATTACAAAAGATATCATCACAATCACACCCTCGATCAGCCTCATCTTAAAAATATGATTTATATATATAGCAACAAAAAATGTTGTACAAGGATTAACATACTTATAAAAGTGACAGCATCATCAAGTAAAAAGCACACTTCCAAAACTCACTGAGCACATCAACACAATGCCTTTGTATAAACCAGGCAATATTTTTCAGTATGCGCTATACTAAATAATTACAGGAAGTGATTTGTTAACAATTTTGCAGCCTACAAAGACATCACGCGGCAATGTGACCTCTGTACAGATGTACATAGCAACACCCTCTAGAAAATGATGAGCTTGCCACTTTACAGCTGAAAAAATACACTATCATGGGGTGTAATTTGTAAGGATCTCATGGCCTGCATCTATTGAAAAGATGACGGAATATGACATCTTTACACACTACTCGCTCTCTACAAATCAACAATGCTGTTATTTTACTGAATACAAAACACACTATCACAGTGCATAATTAGCAAGGATCTCACAGCGCCCAACACAGTGAGCTCTTTTTCGACAATCGCCCTCTCGCAGTTCAAGTCACTATCACTTTAATATATAGAGAAGATGGAGAAAAAAAAGGCACTTACTCTTTGGGCTTTCCTTTTATCTGCTCTTTGACTCTGGTGGTAGATTCGGCTAAAATTGGAGACGATAACAGGAACTGGCAACGCTATCACAAGAACTCCGGACAGGGCGCATACTCCGCCCACGATCTTTCCGATAATTGTCTCTGGTACAATGTCACCATATCTACGGAAAAGTAAATAACGAGAAGACACAATTTTAAATGCAAATTCTTGCTTTATATCCACTAGAATAGTTCCACCACTTCCCTGCGACTTTGTAGAGGCCCTCCGAGGCTATGAGAAGAACTCCGGACGATGCGCATACTCCACCAACGATCTTCCCCCAAATTGTCTCTGAGGGTTTGATGTTGTATTGTAAATTATCAGTCAAATTCTTTTTTTTTTATCATAGAGAAAATATTTTAAAATACAAATTACCATTTTAACAAGAGTTCAAATTGAATCCCTGCAATAAAGCTAATTGATGATGACTTAATTACACAAATTAATTTTAAAGCATTGCTTAAAATGATACAATAAGTACTTCACTTTAAAGATAGCTAGCAGTAATACAATTGTACACACAAATTTTTGAACAATTAAATGATAGAGAAAACTTCACATGATATACAATATCATTACAACTTAATACAAACATAAGTTTATAGAAAAACATAATTACAGGAAAAGATTTTACAAATACGGGTTTAAATCAATTTAACAGGTTAAGACAATACCTCAAATATACACGGCTGCGGTATATTGAGAATCATTTTGTCTACAATGGGTTCAGGACAAATTCAGCCTATAGCTCTACTTTAAAGATACTATCCACTTTTACAAGCCAAATATTCAAAAGTTGTGAGATATTAAAGAAAATACCAATAAAATGCTATAGTCCGAGAAGATTAGGACTTGAAAATATATTTTAGTGGAATTACATGTATATTGATTTTGAGAGCTCAACATAATAATTTCACAAACTTGTGTTAATTAGCCTTAGCGCCATCATCAGTGGCAGCTCGGCTAGTATGCTCCCCGGGGAGTTGAGAAAGTACACAATATCATTGTGTGGGTTTGAAATGTACCTGATGACCATGGGTAATAATAATTAAATAATTGTTTAAGCGCTGAGAGGCTCTTTGCAATACGCGCTATATAAATGTCTATTATTATTATTATTATTATAGTATCCTTAAAGCATGATTTATGGAATGTTTTACTATGCTTGAAGATGCCAGCAAAAGAAGGACAATGTCTGTAACTATTTCTATAATATCAGAAGAGAGAATGAAAGCTGTATTAAAGGTAGCTCCCGGTCACACACAAGAGGTCTTTGACATGCTGAATGTGACGTTCGGGCCCAGGGCTTTACAAACATCCATCCTGCTACCAGCGAATGCCATCACAATTTGCCTGGTAGATTGGCATAATGAACCGACGACTGGGTTTACATGCCCAAAAACTCAATTGCTCCAACAGGCCCGAGCATGCACGTTCCTGTTTCAATTCAACTACAGCCAATTTATTCTACATTAAGTCTAGATCAAGACAAATACACATTTGAAATAAAAGCCAACATATATTCATTTGGTCAACATGGTAAATTAATTAAAAGCACTCCTGGCGGGGATTTCATCTGATGGCTTACAATTACGGGTAGTTACTTTTCTTCTTTATACTCTCTTCACGTATCTTTGTACCTGTATCTGTGTGTGTGTTTTTGTTACCCTACATCTTCGAATCGGTAGAGTATGAGGTTTCAAAATGGTGGCATTTTGGGATGAATGGAGGCTTTGGAAAGGGACTAAGCCCTGTCTGGGTTTCCTCATATAGCCGTCTTATTGCATAAATCCCAACAGTTAAATGTCAACAGTCGGACAGTCCAATCAAACAGTGCTGTCTTCTCTCTTCTCCCGTTTCACATTTACCGCAGGAAGAGGGAACATTTCAAACATCTTTTTTTCCTTTTCTTTTCTTTTCTTTTTTGTTGCTCGTCGCTCAATCTATTGCAACACTGACCTGACTATTTGCTCCAAGAGCAGTGTGTGCACAAGCACCAGGGAGTCTTGGAAATTAAAAAAGGCAATATTTCAAACCTCTCGGCGATGAACATTCTTCGTCTTCCGTTCCGCAGGGAAAACCACGACGGAATGAGAAAAAAAAGGTTCTTGGTTTTATTCATCGCTTCCATCATCGCACCTCTCATAACAACATTCACATCATGTGGCAGTTGCAGTGAGAAAAAAAAACGGGGACTCAGACCATTTAGCCCCCGAAATGACGAAAAGAGCCCAGGAATATAAACAAAGAGCCCCCATAAATTTGCATAGAGTTCAATGCAAAAACAAATTTTAGAGTTTTGTTTTAATGCAAGCGAGCTGGAAAAGTAGCCCCTAGCCCCCCCCCCCCCCCCAAAAAAAATAATAATAAATTGTAATTTTTCCCCTGGTCAGTTGCATACCACGGTCAACCTGATTGGGGAGGGGCATGCTTTATGTATTTCTTTATTTTGTAAAGAATGTTCCCCTTATGTTTGAAATTTTTTTCAAATTAAAGGGAGCACTTCCCCCCCCCCCACCCCCCCCCCCCACCCCCCTCCTTGGCACCCAGCCACTATCATGTGTGATGCTGATGATCTGGTAGGTTCTTGTTGAATACATTTGATATGATTTACCGCAACTGTGCGATAACCTTTACTGGGACAAGGACATGGTCCTACAAATACTCTGTCTGGGATATAAAGGTGAATGTGCATTATACATACAAGTACAGTACATGTATCTCATTATTAAAGTTAATGGAAATGACAGTTATTTTGGAAGCAAGGAGTTCATCTTTCTTTATATATAATTGATAAATCCAGAAGAGAGGAAGAAAGCACATGTGCATAAAACCTTTCTTACAGACTGTATATATAATATGGTTACAAATGTTGTTGTACACACAGTTTACAAATTTGTGCAGATTCTATGGCAATGGTTAAAGAAATAGAAGACCAAAGATCCAAATTAAGTTTCACATCACATTAACCATTTCAGGACTGTTCCCCCAAATACCCATGCTGCGGACTAAGGAGAATGCATGTAATACAAACATCAAATCATCTCCAATGGTTTAAAAAATGCATTCAAACAAAAGATCTCCTAATGATTGTAATAAGTCTATTGTCTCTGCATTATGGTTTGACAAGATTAGGGCGCATTAGCAAATTGCAAATTTTCCTCTAATTGAACGATTATTGAACGGTGGTTTGCCGATTATGTCAATAAGGAAACCTTGTGAGCGGCTGATTATTCAATATGGCTCATTTCAAATTTCAAATGAGATTAAAAATGTATTTTTTGTAGTGCAGACAATAGTATTCCATGCATAAATGAAAGTATTTGTATGTGAATAGACGATACAGTTGAATATACGTACATATTATACCTTGTATATGTTTTTAAAAAGTGATGTTAAAAACAGATGTTGTAATGCAAGCACGCACTGTTTTAATTTATAGTTTTGTTTCCAAGTTAATTTAAAATTTGTGAATTGAATGTGGTGAATGCATCTGTCAAGAAAATTGGTGTTTGAAATCTCTTATTTCATTTCTTATTGTTTAGTTCATATATTTCCTTCTCCTCCCTCTCTTTAGTTTACATCATAAATTAAGAGTTTTTATGAACAACAACAAAAAACAATATTTTTGTCAATATTAAGACAAAGCTTCCATCATAATATACATGTATGTGTAATACAAAATATTATCTTTTAAATGATACCTTTACAGATCTATGTGATTAAAACTACCATTCTTTTCTCCATTATTTGTATTGTTTTTAGCAGGTAATTTGTATGAACGTCTTCATAGGTTTTTGCATAATTTATACACCCATCAAAAATAGTTACATAATTGATAGAATTGAAGATAAAGTTTCAACAATTATGCATAAGCCCCTCATATGAAGAAATACAAATTAAATACTAGTCACACGGAAATAACAGAGAAGGGTTTTCTTTTCAGAGACAAATATGATATATTTTTTCCTCATATACATGTGGAGGAATTAATAAATAATGCCCATCGAAACTGACTGAGCATTCTTTATTTCTGGGTCCTCAAAATCAATAAACAAATGGATGCAAGCATACATGTATACAAGACCTTCACCTTCCAATTATATTATAACAACTGTGACTATTTTGTTGTTTATTGGATAAGGGAGAAAGCGAAGGAGAGAATATGACGGAGAGAGATACAGAGAGATTAAGAGAGCCGAAGTAAAAATTGAATGATTAAAACAATATTTCTATTCATTACGAGGATCACGGCTTGTGAATCAATACGAGCTGCATAACAGGGTGGCTAGACTAGAATACAATACTGTAGCTAGTCTAATATGACTGGAAAATAGGTGTGTTTTTGTTATAAGTAAAAGAATATTTTTGGGAGACCGCTCAAACCAAAAATGTAAGATATTCGCTTTTCTCCCCAGCAAAGTTCATGAATATATCATAAAAACAGCTTTGATTGGGAAGAGTTGACAAAAAACTGAGCAGTGAAATTGACTATTTAAGCTATTAAATATTTAAAAATAAATTAGTTGGTATATATTATGCCTGATTAAATTAATTTGCTCATAATGGAAAGTGTTGAAATGTGGATTCAAGAATATGTCAAAGTATGTACTGGGCTTAAAGGTAAGTGTTTTTCAGGGAGGATTCATTCAGAAATCAGTGAGGTTTCCGTCAATTGCAAACAGCATAATGGTAATAATCTTTCCAAAAATCAGGGAGACATTGACATTTTTGTGATGTGAGATATTAGAAAACAAACATTTCCGGGAGCCTCTCAGAAAATCGAGGAGGGTTGGCATCTCTTATAATATGTGCTATTGTTGTGTCATCTTAGCAGCACGGTCATTTTCGTATGGAAGTTTTTCGGTTTACATTACTGCAAACCAAATATCCTAGGTTCACATTTTTGCCATCCAAAAAAGTATAAGAAATATACTTTTTTGAACCATTTTAATCAATGAGTTGGGCCAATAAACATGTTTCACCTATCTTTAAATACACAACCCTACTATTGAGCTTCTAAGGAAGTAATTTTCTTGAAAGGGCGGATGCGGTCTGAAATTCAAGGAGAAAATACAAACCTTTGTACTGCTACTTGTTCTTTTCTTTCATTTCCTTTCATTCCTTTGAAACATCCACGTAGAAAAACACCTCCGCATTTATAGATTCCACACCGTCGCCCGATTTCTAGAAAGGCGCAAACAACTCTTGAGACTTTTGAAACATCAATTGTAAATGTTTCTCCGTCCGCACCAAAAATAAATTCTCACAAAACAATGTGAATGTGAAACCATACAAACACAAGTGCGAGCACGACCAGAAATATCTTGAGGCTTAATCAAATAATTTGTCAGCATCATCGCTCCTTAAAATGCTGAATTATTCAGATACATGTGACAATTTTGTACAGTCACCTCCTGGATAAATGCATTTTCTAAGACATGTTATTGAATTGTATTCATGTTGTTGCCATGGTGATTTGCACAATTAAATACATGTATGCATGGATATAAACTGCAGGTACCCAATAGTACATGTGTACAAACGTATTCAATAAAGAATAGTATCAAGCAAGAAAAGTGGAAGGTCGTTATATCTCAAGTGTTCCTTACTTTTCAATTATTTATACACACTTTATCGTGAAAGCCATTGAAATGTTAATAATCAATCAAACTTTATCATGTATCAAATTTATTGTCATTAATATGTAAAAGTTTATTTACTTATTGCCATATATAGCTACTGATATCAATATATTATCCCATATATATTTATGCATATTTCATTAAAGTTTTATATTCATATCAACAGTATTTTTTTTCTTGCTGGTTATAAATGTAAATTTGTAAAAAATAAATGATGTGCATAGGATTCCAAGCATGCCTAAATAATAATTTTTTTTAATTAATGCATTCTTTTTTTTTAAATAGTAATATTAACCTGTTTACTACTGATCCTCAAACACTTGAACCGTGGTCAATGGAGAAAGCACATTACACCAAAATCAACATATTCAACAGAATAATTCTAGGAGGAAATAAGTTACTCAAGACGGAATTTTTAAAATTTTGACAATGACAATATTTACTTTTGTAGAACAAAATATGAATATGAATTCAACCATTGTGTAGTTATTTCTGTAAACTAAAAGAAAAGGAATGATACAAAATAACTCTGTGGGTGATTCTAGGAGGAAATAAGTTACTCAAGATGGAATTTTAAAATGTTGACAATGTCAATAGTTACTTTTGTAGAACAAAATATTAAAAGAAAAAGAATAAAATGGAAAAATAAAAATGAATCAAATGGAATTAAAATAGAATAATATAGAATAAAATATTAATACGATTTTAACCAATCTGTAGTTATTTCTGTAAACTTAAAGAAAAAGAATGATACAAAAACTGTAGTTATTTCTGTAAACTTAAAGAAAAAGAATGATACAAAAATATTGTTGCAACTTCAGTAAGATTTCTCAATATAATATTATACAGATATTGACTGTCTTGAGGGGCAATATAACATTTGAGATCCTCGAGGGAAGTTATATTTGTGTCGAGGGACATTATATTTTCCGAAGCGCGTAGCGCTGAGGTAAAATATAGTATTCCGAGACAAAAATATAACTCCCCCAAGGGAAATGAAATGTTATATGGTTCCCGAAGGAAAAAGTCAATATCTGTTATATTATGATGACTATATAGATACAAATCAAGATAAATATAAATTTGGTGTTGAAATAAAATTATGGACAAGGGAAAATCATTAGATTAAATCAAAATCCTTCCAGTAGAACAGACGTGTTATTATCGAAATGCTGTGCAAAATGCTTCTTTATTCGAGCTTCCGTAGAAAGCTTAACAACGCTGCGCGTGCCAGGATGCTAATACGCGCACATTGTTCATCTTCATACACCCATTGTGACGTAAATTACGTCACCGGTCAATATAACGCCGTTATATTGACCGGTGACGTAATTTACCGGTCAATATAATGCTTCTCATCCTTGTAGCGATGGTCACGTGACAGCATTTTGACCAATCGCACACCAGTATCTTTATAGGTCATATAATATACTCATATAAATCTAATGCAGATGTGAACACATTTAATGTTAAACCTATTTAGGATGGATCCCCCAAAATGCATGTGATATCAAATCAAATAGAACATGTGAATATTGAAACAATCGATGGAATTGATACAAAGATCTCTTAACAAAATATTGTAGGAAACTGGTAAAAGTTTAGCTAACCCATGAAGAAGGCAAACACATTCCTTAGAAAAGGTGATATTCAACGATTTCTTTTTTCTAGTTTTTCTCTCTGTGAAAGCGAATAGAGGGTCTGAGCGATCAATCCGGGAAGATTTTTCTTTAGAGGCAAACACATTTATTTCATTATAATCCAAATGTTACTAGCTGAGAATTCTTTTGTAATTTGGATGGAAGATCTCCATCTATAACGAGCACAGAAGTAGTGATATCGCATTCTTTTGTTATACCGTAACATAGTAATGGTTCTAAACAACTTGTCCTTTGATTTGGGATTATGGTAGTGGGTTGGAGCTGGACGATTGCATTCTTACAAACCGCTAGTTCAAGACTTTCTGCTTGCCCGACATTATTTAGAACTATTACTCAAATGGCACCAAGAACACAAACCAGACGAAGAGGCAGACAGAGTAGGCGTTGGATGGATGACATCAAAGAATTTGGGGGTGTTACATGGATGCGACAAGCACAAGAAAGAAGAAAATGGAATGGTGATGACCGTGATGAAGAGGCCTTCCTTCTGCAGTGGAGAGACATAGGCTAGATAGATAGATAGATAGATAGATAGACCCATGACAATGAATAGCCACGACATCACACATCAGTATTTCTATATCATGCACCACAATTGATGCTGTGTACTTTATAAAAACCAATGACCCCTGCCCTCATCCAAAGAAGCCATCGCTATAACTTTCAAAGATCAATCACTCTTTCTTCTGCCTCAAAAATTGGCACCTACCCACCCCCACTCCCTCAGTCTCAAAGCAGTAATTTTAATCTATGGGTCAGTCACCCCTGTGCTTCTACCTCAAAAAACTAGCCACCCCCCCCCCCCCCCCCCCTCTGATAAATGTATAGATCTCCCGACTAAAGACAGCACTATAACTTTCATAGATTATTTCTTCTTCCTCAAATATCGGCACCCACCCCTAAATCTCATAGACCCCTAACCCTCATCTAAAGCATTAACTATAACTTTCATATATCTATGTAGGTCAGTCACTCCCGCTTCTACCTCAATAAAACTGCACCCCCCCCCCCCTCCCACCCCCTATGAATTGATTGACCCCCTCATCCAAAGAAGCACTACAACTTTCACAGATAAGTTAGTCTCTCTCTCATGCCTCAATAACCTGCCCCCTCCCTTCCCATGAAATGTATTGACCCCCTGATCAAAAGTAGCACTATAACTTTCATTTATACATAAGTCTTTCCTCAATAAAGTGCCCCCCCCCCTCCTGATAAATGCATTGTTCCCTTGATCGAAAGTAGCACTATAACTTTCATTTATAAATAAGCCTTGCCTCAGTAAATTGCCCCCCCCCCCCCCTCCTGACAAATGCATTGTTCCCTTGATCGAAAGTAGCACTATAACTTTCATTTATAAATAAGTCTTGCCTTAATAAAGTGCCCCCCCCCCTCCTGATAAATGCATTGACCCCTTGATCGAAAGCAGCACTATAACTTTCATAAATAAGGCACTCTTTATCTTGCCTCAATAATCTGCCCCCCCCCCCCATAAATGTATTGACCCCTTGATCGAAAGTAGCACTATAATTTTCATAAATAAGTCACTCTTTCTCATGCTTCGCAATTCTGTACCCACTCCCGTCGATCATTCCCACGTTTGGTTCATTGCGCCACGATGTCATGGGATACACAGTACATTAAACATTATCCAAGCATCCTACGCTGCCAATATATCATTGCATTTATTGTGACAGGGAATCTGTGACTCAATTTTACAGAAAGTAGAAACAGAGGAGGAAACTATGTATTCCAGTGAGCTCTGTGAAGGTTACAAAACAAAGACTCAAATCTTCACAGAGGCTAAAAGATTCTGTCATCTCTAAATGGCTACATAAATAGATCATATTCATATCAAGATACCATGAGATACACAGTAGTTGAACATGATAGAATCATCATACACCGCCGATATATTATTGCATTTCAGGAGAAAGGGAATACTATATATCTGTGACTCAATTTTACAGAAAGTAGAAACAGAGGAGGAAACTATATATTATTCCAGTGAGCTCTGTGAAGGTTACAAAACATCTATAGGCTCAATCTTCACAGAGGCTAAAAGTTTCTCTGTCAACTCTAAATGGCTAAAGAAATATATCTAGATCATACTCATATTATACAAGATGCCATGGGATACACACTCTGTTGAACATAATCATGATACAAGCCCTAGATACTTTGTCGATGTACCATTGCATTTCATGTGACATGGGATACTGTATCTGACACTCAATGACCAATTTAAGCAAAAACAGAGAAACACAAAACAAAGGCTCAATCATCTCATGGAGGCTAAAAGTTTCTCTGTCATCTCTAAATGGCTAAAGAAATAGAGAATACTCCTATATACAAGATGCCATGGGATACACAGTCTGTTGAACATAATCATGATACAAGCCCTAGATACTTTGTCGATGTACCATTGCATTTCATGTGACAGGGGATGCTGTATCTGACACTCAATGACCAATTTAAGCAAAAACAGAGAAACAACAAAACAGTGGGCTCGATGAAGATTAAAAACAAAGGCTCAATCATCTTCATGGAGGCTAAAAAGTTCTCTGTCATCTCTAAATGGCTAAAGAAATAGAGAATTACTCCTATACATACAAGACGCCATGGGATACACAGTATGTCGAACATGATACAAGCCCTAGATACTTTGTTGATGTACCATTGCATTTCATGTGACAGGGATACTTTACCTTGACACTCAATGACCAATTTAAGCAAAAACAGAGAAACAACAAAACAGTGAGCTCGATGAAGATTAAAAACAAAGGCTCAATCATCTTCATGGAGGCTAAAAGTTTCTCTGTCATCTCTAAATGGTTAAAGAATAGATCATACTCCTATATATACAAGATGCCATGGGATACACAGTATGTCGAACATGATACAAGCCCTATACTTTGTTGATGTACCATTGCATTTCATGTGACAGGGGATAATTTATCCTGACACTCAATGACCAATTTAAGCAAAACAGAGAAACAACAAAACAGTGGGCTCGATGAAGATTAAAACAAAGGCTCAATCATCGTCATGGAGGCTGCTAAAATATTATCTGTCATCTCCACAGAGTTTTAAATAAATCATTTATCTCCAGGGGTGCAAGGACGAACATTGCCACAAAATGTATTGCCTCTCATCTATATAAGGTTAACAAAAATTTATAAAAAGGGGTCACTTTCATATTGATACACGTTGATCCATGATGGAGGAAAACTGTACACTATATTCTCAATACTTAAAGCAATTGTTAAAGGGGGAAATGTAATTCTTATGTGTGTGGCAGAGGAAAAAATCATGTTACAAGTGTCATCTCGATACAAACTAAAGAAGAAAAGAAACAGTGATCTTAATAAGGCAATCAGTATTCATCATCATCATCAATGAAAATATACAATTTTCATCTCAAGGAGGTACAGAAAATATGTCGCCATCATCAATTAAAATTGGAGATTTTTTTAAAAACGGCGTCACCATCACCTTAAAGCTAAAAGAAGCATCTTCCTGTCGGCTCAATAGAGGTATAACGAAAAAGTCGCTGTCATCTTAACCAATTTATTACGAGAATCCAGTACCCCCTGCAAAAATTCTATGGAACCGAGTATACATTATGAGGAGGCTCTAAAAATGTATATTGGCTACAGAAAAAAAATATGACAGCATAGTCCCGACGGGGTAGACGTAATGAGATCTTGAAACATAGATGAGTCTCGGTCATTGGAGCATCGACGAGGATACCAGACTGCAACACAAGGTGTCGGTATGTCGTCACTATGCCCATAACGTCGGTTGAGAAAGAGAAGGGCGCTATTGCGGTCACTCGTTCGTACTTCTGAGATAATCGTGTTTCAAGTTTTGGATCCTTGTAGAAACCCAGTATAGCTCTTTAAATTTGTTTAAATAAATATTCCCATAATTATTATTTCTTTTAATTTTTCATCACTTCGAGAAGGCTCCATCCTACTAGACAGTATATACTGGACTCAATTTAGCAAAAAATTGAGTTACGCCCTTCTTATTCTCACCCTCTGATATGTCCCGGCAAGGTGCCTGATGCCCGAGTCTGGAGACAGACACGAATTATCGTAAAGTAGCTTCAACAACTGTTAACCCTTTTTACTTATTTTACCATATATGTATGTGCATACATGGGGAGTGGGGGGGGGGGGCACGGGGGCATGTGCCCCTCCCCCAATAAGTTTCCAAAAACAATAGAAAACATAAGGGGTACATTTTTGAAGAAAAAAATATATACATGTACCCCCAATCAGTCCACCAACTAATTAGACATTTAATCCGTATTGCTGCTCTCTACCCAGGAGTATAAATGGGTACCTGGTTGGGTGTTAATTAGCCTGGGCGCTATCATATGGCTGCCATTGGCTAGTATGCTCCCCGGGGAGTTGAGATGGTGCGCAAGATAATTGTGCGGGTTTGAACTGTACCAGTAACGACCAGGGTAATAATACAGCGCATAGGGATGTGCATTTGCAATGTGATATGCGCTATATAAAAACTGTGTATTATTATTTTTATTATTAACTAACTCTGTGTGTGTGTGTTTGTTTGCTTGTGTGTTTTTTGTGTTTGTGAGTGTATGTGTAAGTCAATCTGCATCAAGTGTTCCGACTTTCCCACATGGAGCAGCAAGGTAACCCCAAGGTAATGTTGTATCGAGTATCATTGCGGGAGTGTGTTTTACTTATTAAAGGGACTTAGTAACATTGTCCGAATCCTCAAAATCCAATTGGAATGCTAGCGGTTCCCTCATACCTTGTTGTATTCGTATTAACAATAGAATCATGGGACAGGTTTCGGTTTTTCAAATTTAAATTTTTCAAAAGTTAGTACATATCTCTTTGCATCTTTGCTCATTACTCGGCCATAAAACGTCTATTTAACTTGAAATTTTCACACAACACCCAGTGGACATATCAGATAACAACAGTATACATTGTATCAACCACTCATCACTTTTGCACATGTCAACAAAGTTACTAGATCCCTTTAACCCTTTGCCTACAGGAACCAGGTCGGCCCTGTATTAAAAAGATAGAGATTGCAATATCATGTAGGGAACGGGTTCATATTACATTTGATTACTTGATTTATCAGTCCTTGGTATTGTGCTCAATGTTAATATAAAACCCTCAACAAAAAGTTCTGCAATTCAAGTTTGAGCGTTGATAACTCTCTTCACCCTATATTATCTTACATGAATTTGATATCATTGGAAAGCCTGTTTATTCATCTTTACATTGGTACCCCGTTTGAATGATTATGTAATTATGGAATGTGCATTACACCTAAATATTGGGCCAAGTCAAGATTGAAATGTTGCAAACTGCATTGTTATTGTGTGACCATTGAAAAACATTGATATCAATAACTTCAAGGCTCACTGATATTAAATTTTACTGATGTTTATCATCATGTTTACCTCTTGAATGAAAAGCTTTGGTATAAAGCCCTTCTTTAAAGAATACACAAAATAAAAACTTTGATTGTGTTCTAGATAATACCAAACATAAATAGTTTAAAACATAATGTAATCAAATAAAATACTAATTCAAAATGAATAAATAAAATTGGCTTTGAATGATTATATATTACACGAGGCAAGAATGAACTTTTTTTTTTTTTTACTTTGAGAGTTGGACTTTTATATCAAAAACATTTAATTCTCCTTCATAACAGAAAATATATATGTTAACAAAATTGTATGCTGTATTTTAAAACTAATCTATAAATTGTGCTTAGAAACTAATGGCTTTCCATGGTCCTAAGTCTAACTTAAGTCGAATTTAAGTGACAACTTAAAATCTCTGTGAAACACCTCCTGGAGGGTGTTTCACAAAGATCCTAAGTTGATCTTAGCACTAAGATGGTCTTAAATATTATGGAAAGCCATTAGTGTCCTGAAACATTTTTGAAAAAGTTATGTTGAAATGCATAAAATGTTGATTCAAATCATAAATATTTTCTAATTATCAAAGAGATTTCATGAATTTTATGTGAAGATTATGAATCTCTTTGATAATTAGAAAATATGATTTGAATCAACATTTTATGCATTTCAACATAACTTTTATTAAAAATGTTTCAAGACAATAATGGCTTTCCATAATATTTAAGACCATCTTAGTGCTAAGATCAACTTAGGATCTTTGTGAAACACCCCCCTGGTGTATCACTGTTAAATGAACTCATTGTGTATTTTAATATCTATCAGCAGTTAATTGATTATACACAGGGTTTAATGAGATGTAGACTTCACTATAATAATGCAGCAGTTAATTCATCAATAATGAAGTAGAAGTAGAAACATAACGAACCATAATATGTTTACTAATTAGAAATAGTTAACTATCAGCATGTTACACTCGTGCCTAGTATGCAGGGTCATCATCAAGTACAAGAAAAAACAAAATGAACCATTATTGTTTACGACCCCTAAAAAGGCCGGGCTATTTGAGGTCTTCCTACGGCCGGGGAGGGGGCCATTATGGCCCCCCCTTAAGATTTCGGCCGCGGAGCGGCCGATCGCCGTGAAAATTTGCACGCATGATAAGTGAAGTGTATAGAATACAATGGTAATTTCAATTTTTTGAAAAATTCATTAATTTGCATATTTATGGTAATTTATGCAAATATGGTCATAAAATTCATATTTTTACCCATAAATCATATATTCTTCATAATTAAACTCTGGTTTTCACTACATATATTCTTTAGAGCATTTGGAATAATAATACAACAAACAAATTTGGAAGAGACAGGTTCTTCCTTATGTTTTCTATTGTTTTTATAATTTCTTATGTATTTCTTTGTTTTTTTTTACTTATGTATTTTATTGTTTTGGTTGTTTATTTTATTTCTAACGATAATTCAACTATTTTGAACCCCAAAACAAACATATAAAATGTAAACAATACCAAATATACCTCCTTTTACGAATATGTTTTGTACACAAATCACGAAATTGAGCGATTTTTGGGCTGACATGCATAGACAAAAGGTTATGTGACTTCGTAACGGTAGGTCCGATTTTCAAAATTTTTGTTTTAAAATATGCGCAAGACCCAAAAGAAAAAAGTCACCAAGCAGCGGCGCGTCATCTTACCGCATTTTGGAGCCATAACAAAAATCGCGGAGGGGGGGGGCCATTATGGCCCCCCCGGCCTTATTAGGGTTTTAACCTTCAAAATATTATACTCTTAATGCCTATTGTGCAACTACATATCAGACTTGGGTTTGTAATGTTAAGTAGACCTTAATAGCTTGTAACTCATCATCATTTACAAGTAGAAAATAATGAACCATAATATGTTTAAAGGGATCTAGTGACTTTGTTGACATGGGCAAAAAGTGATGAATAGTTGATACAATGTATATTGTTGTTATCTGATATGTCCACTGGGTATTGTGTGAAAATTAACATGTTAGACTAATGTCTATTATGCAGCGTTATACATCTAAATTAAGTTTTAATATCAAGTAGACCTAGTTTTATTTATAGATTGGACTTGGGTTGTTAACAATAAGTAGACAATAAGTAGACTCATAATCAATTACAAACTGTAGAAACATAATGAACCGTACTGTTTAATAATTAAAATTCTCGGAATACTGGGAAATTATGCACAGCATTAAATACATCAGAATTAATATAGTGGACCTTAATAGCTTGTAACTCATCAGCAAGTACAAGAGAGATCATTTATAATGGTAATACTACGCATGCAATACATAAATGACTCACTTACTACCTAACACTATAAAATTACAATTACCAGAACTGGAGCTCCCTGACATTAATTAGCAATAGCATGTACACAAGACTGACACTTAATCATGTGCATGTGTCCACACAGTCACACACACACACACACACACAAACATGGTGTATGATGTATGCAAGCACTGGCCGTCTGAGAAACTGTTAACCGGATCAATTTAAATAAGAATAGGGGAGAGCGCGTTGATACTGTCTCAGGCATCCATCCGTACATTCTTTCGGCGGCGGAGCCCGTCCACTCTCCCACCACCACCACCACCACCACGACCGGCCAATGGGGGGAAAACATCAATAGTATTGATTACTCCCGGCTTGTGGTTGGATGACAATACGCATTTTGTTTGTGTTCAAATGTGGAACTTGTCCACTCTGAATGCGGGCAGCCAGAGAGCATTGGCAATTTACCAACTGTGCTGTGTGATGAACTCAGTGTTACATAAATATATACCTATAGATTATACAATGCAAGAAAAGTACATTGTAGTACAGTAGTTTGAAGAGTGACTGTGTTATTTACAAAACAACATTATATAATATACATTTATAAATACGATTTAATGATACAGAAAAATAAAATGTCATGCCAGAACATTTGTGTTGTGTGATGAACTCAAAATATAAACCTATAGATGTGTACATGTATGTATACAATGCAAGAAAAGTATGAAGTAGTAGTAGTATTTAGTAGTAGCTTGAATAATATTATCTACAAGACAACATTATATACTACTCAAAACAAGTTAAGGACCACTTTTGTCTTTACTTGTATTTTTTCCAAGCAATGAGTGAGGTCTAGTTCTTTCATTTTTGTTTGTCTAGATGGTGTTCTCATTGGAGTAAAAAAAAAAAATGATGCAAGAGACATTATGCAACTGAACCACATGTGAAATTGAGGTCATTCAGGAGTAAAATATCTCATATAAAAGGTATAAACAAAATAAAAAGTGGTCCTCAACTTTTCTTGAGTAGTGTATAAATAATTTTTAATGATCATACTGATAAATTTAATTTAATGCCAGAGCAATTGACAATTTACTAAATGTGTCATCTGATGAACTCTGTGTTTACATACTTGATACTTAAGAAAATATCTCCCTAAAAGTGCCTTAATATATACATTGTACCTATGGATATTTACATACTGTATGTATGTATACAATGCAAGAAAAGTACATGTTGTAGTAGTAGTGGTTTGAAGAGTGTCTGTGTTATTTACGCAACAACATTATATATATTTTATATAGACCAGTGCTTCTCAACCAGTGGTCCGCGGCCCACTGGTGGGCCGCAGACCTCTTTCAGGTGGGCCGCGAGGTCGGCCAAAATGAAATTTAACAAAATATACTCCGCAAAAAAAGAAACTGGACACTTGTATGAGACCAAATATTTCGTATTCATTAACGATAAAATATATGATATTGTATATCAAATTAAAGATAAAATTACCCTCTTCAATATTCGCATGAAATCCAGATGAAATCATTCATACATGACTTGTCACGGTCAATTAACCACACCAAGGTCTGTTTTCAAAAATAGCAAAAATGGAACATCCACTCAACCATATAAATGTTGATAAGCATAATCTAAAACGCTATATTCATGAGATGGCATAATGTTTCATTACAAATGTGACCTTTTTCTATCTTCATCTCAAAAAAGAGTATAAATGAAGACCAATTGTGAACGTTATAGGTGTTATTTTCATCCAAAAGTAACAAAATGGGGAATTCCATGGCAAAGCTTTATTAGTCAAAACCACAGTTTGTGCCCTTATTTCAGCATGAAAATGGTATAAATTCTTCTCAAGAATTATACCGTAGTCCAAAGATCTTCAAAACCTGAAGTCACCCTTGGTCAAACATTTGGGCAGTCTTTAACATGACATTTATCTAGGTAATTATGGTTAAAATTGCAGGGGACACATGAAATAGACAAGCTTCATGCCTGTAATACAGACCAGTATGATAATGCTCTCATAACCTGGCCCTGTTTTATTGACAAATTTGTATTTCCAGAGTTTGTTCATAACAATAAAATTGAATAATGTCATAATTTACTTGCCCCGCTCATCTTGTTTTAAGTGAAACGCTTACTATCACTTCAGTCGAATGGTGTGGTTCTCCATTGTTTTGCTATTTTTGAAAACAGACCTTGCTAGTGTTAATTGACCATGGCATTTCATGCATGAACAATCACACCTTTAAGTTATACCCTGCATGTAGAGGACTAAATTCCCTTTAATTTGATATATGATCATGTACACTTTATCGTACATTAATATGAAATATTTCAACTTATACAAGTGTCCAGTTTCTTTTTTTGCGGAGTATAGATTAAAAAAGAAAACAAGATGTGTCTTATTTTAAATGACCACAGCTGAAATTTAGCTATTATGTTACATGTTACCTTCTTATTTCCCACAAGCAAGCTCAAGTGTCCCATTGAAGGTATGTAGACAATTTTTCGGCATTGCAACTGACATAATAAGATACCACACAGTTTTCTATTTTCTTCTGTTTTATTGTAATTTTTTCATTTTTTCCAAATATATTTTTGTAAGGTGGGCCTCGAAAAAATGTGTAGGAGCCAAAGTGGGCCTCGAACAAATTTGTAGGGCCCAAAGTGGGCCTCGGTTTATAAAAGGTTGAGAAGCGCTGATATAGACCATCCTTATTCAATTCAAAAGAAACAAATACAAGATGTAAAACATACAAAAAAAACCAGGTCCAATGTCAGAAATGAAACAAATAAACATTTCAATTGAGACAGGTAAAGAAAACATAAACAAGTACAACAATATAACAATTATGTGTAAAACAATATTTTGAGTGTCATAAATAATCTTATGTTATGAATTAGATTTAATGATACTGATTAATAGAATTTAATGCCAGAGCATTCAAAATATACAAAGTTTGTTGTGATTAATGTGTACATAAAAATATGTATACAATATAAATAGGGAAATGTAATGATACTGTTTACTACAAATATGTATGACATACTGTATATATGTATTTGTATCTGGTCTCAAATAATAACTGCATACAAATGCTTCATGAATGCTTAAGAAATGATTTATCATGCTACAATATATGCACTTGTAGTAGAAAAGGGCATACATTATGTTGTTCAGCAATGCATGCAATATAATGTATCCAAATTAAAATTTATCATTTGTATTATTTTTTTGTTTTACTATTTTACACTCATAATTCAGATTTTTAAATGACATGTCCAGTGAAAATAGAGGAATTTGTACAACCATTGAAATAAGAAGTTCATAATATAGATTACATAAACATATGATGTTAACTATCACTGATTAATTATCATTTATAACCATTGAAGACCATTTGATTTTCGATATAGCCTGAACTGGACAAAAGATTTTTTCATGGGTATACAATAAATAGTTTTTTAAAACTCATATATTTATGGAAGGTTTATACAATCGAATAAAGGAATCGATCATTCAACCAAAATTAATTATTTTTCAATTTATTTTACTTATTGTTGCAAATCAAATATTTTGATATTAGCAATTATGTGTGCATATATTTTGTATACATTTTCCTAGGTCTATCTTTGTATGAAAATTGAAAGATTAAATTAAACTAGATCTTTAATAAGATAAAGCAGTCATGGTGTGAAATAATTTATTGAACAGGCATTTATATTAGTTCTTTTTCTTTTATCATACAAAAAAAAAACATATCATACTGCCATAACGTTATATACTTTGATGAAATCAAACATAAAGGAAACTGACCAGAAATATATCAAATAAATGAAAATGAGCTAAGAAAAATAGGCTTCGCTGGGAATCGAACAGAGACCTTCGGATGCTAGACCAGTGCTCAACCATTGAGCCACAAAGACCCTTGAATATTGACGTTCCCATGAAACCCTTTTCATTGCTCGTATATTTTGTTGATGTGCAACCTAGTTCTAGTCAGGTCTACTTGATCCCAAGACCTTGTCCCCGTTTTGTTTTCAACCATCGCCTTTGTCCCTTATTCTTTGTGTCCAGTTCACACGCTTGCTTTCTATAGTTCAATGACAGTGTTGCTTAAAAACAACAGCGCTATTGAAATTGACCATACATGTATATGGGTGATTGTGTGTTGCTGTTCGCTCTATAGTTACTAATACAGGAACAAATAAATTGTGGCGTATTTCAGTGAAAAACATACATGGGTTCTTGGTGTTTTACACTAGTTACCCATCCTTTGTTTCTAAACACATTCAATACTATTCTCTATCTACATGTACACACGAGACCGACTATTTTGGGGACCAGTCACGAATGGGTCAACCAATTGACAACATTGCCAATTTAATAATAATAATAATAATAATAATATTCTTGATTTATATAGCGCCTAAGATCACGATTGATAATCATCCCTAAGCGCTTTGCAATGATATTATTACCCCGGTCATCGGATGCATCCTGCAACTCAATCCACTAACCCTAGGTTTTCCACTCCCTGGAGAGCATTTAAACATCCCAGGCTATACATGTAAGAACAGTTAAATTGTAACTAATAAATTAAACATTACTACAATATAGTCCAAGCAGTCCTGTTTGTTAAAGAAGGCACGATTTACAGAAACATATATCCATTTAACCCCTTGCTTATACATTATATATATACGGGAACCTGGTGGGCTATATGTACATGTACCTATGTACAAAGGCTACAGGAATTTCAGAATCTCAAAGGGAAGGGGTTAAATAGAGCTCTATAGCAGTGCAATTTAGCATGGTACTTGATCCTCGGAGGGATTAAATAGTCACAGTCAAGATTTATAAAAACATATATTTATGGATGTGAAATAAACTGAAACTGATATATCCATTTAACCCCTTGCCTACGGGAACCCGATTGGCTATGTAAAACTAAAAGGCTATGGGAATTTCAGAATCTCAAAGGGAAGGGGTTAAATAGAGCTCTATAGCAGTGCAATTTAGCATGGTACTTGATCCTCGGAGGGATTAAATAGTCACAGTCAAGATTTATAAAAACATATATTTATGGATGTGAAATAAACTGAAACTGATATATCCATTTAACCCCTTGCCTACGGGAACCCGATTGGCTATGTAAAACTAAAAGGCTATGGGAATTTCAGAATCTCAAATGGGAAAGGGTTAACCCATCAAGGACGATGGCCCACATATTTAAACAAGAATATACAAGTGTTCAAGAAAAAAAGAGCATAAATTTCTTTATTTTTGTTAGACTCTATTGTTACTTTACCCGATTTCATTATTTGTAATGATCTTTATCAGTGCGTAGATCATTATCATTTAGTAAAATCCTTAAATTGGTAATGCATTGTCAAATTTTAAAATCAGATTTTGATGTTCGAATTGGCAATTTCGCGGCAAACCACTTTGTATTTTGTTTCTTTTATATTCATAACTAAATATTTCCTATCTATTTTGATGTCATTTAAAGGTTGTAAAGATTAGGCGTTGCCAATTTGATAAGGGAAATAATGATCAATTGTGCCTTGAAATAGCTCTCGTCCTTCTACAGTAGTGCAATATATATATAGCATGGCACTTGATCCTTGGGGGGATTGAATAGTCACATCCTGAATGATCGATCACCGCATTTGGCGACCTAGCTTCCAGTCCAATGTGACATAATAAGAACCATGGATGTCATAATGTACCTAGATACATTTTTTTTCTTTGGCAATGATTAAAGATAATGTGCTAAATTTGTACTCACAGGTGTCGTGTTAATAATGTACTGTACCTACATGTACATGTACATTTTTTTCCTTTGCAATGATTACAGATTTATAATGTGCTGAAGGTGTACTTGATATAAACGCACGGATGTCATATTTATAATAATGTTCCTACATTTGTTCCTTTACAATGATGATTAAATATAATGTGCTGAAATTGTACTTGCTATTTATAAACTAACGGATGTCATATTTATAACAATGTTTATATATAATATGTTAACATTATTTTGTCCTTTGCAATGACAATTAAAGATAATGTGCTGAAGTTTTATTTGCTACATACTAGAAATTCATTTTTTTTAATTTTGAGCATCAACAAAAAAAGGCCCAAAACATGTCTGCACTTTTTCTAGAAAATTAAATAAATTCAGAAGCATGATCAATTTCAGAATATATATGTAATTTATTTCCAATTAAATTGATGCTTGACTTTAGTTGCAATAAACTACAACTGAATATAACATTGTCGAAACCCAGAAAACTTATAAACCTCGTTGTATTATTTTACCAATAGAAGCATGGAACTGGTTTCTGTTTTCCAAATTTCTCTTTTACCATAAAGATATTTATGATTGAAGTATTTGGAGTTCTCTGGGAGACTATCAACTGTGTACAAAGTTAGTGCAATGAGTTTTCAAATAACAAGTTGCATTTTGCTCATTATTCACCATCGCCCAGCAGACATAACAGATGACAGAAATACACATTTTATCAACCATTCGTCATTTTTTTTTGCACATGTCGACAAAGTTACTAGCCCTTCACTTCATATTCAAAGGTGTAACACATGATCTTCTTGAAGTTAAAAATGACCCCCTATTTGTGGCATTTCAAATATATTTAACCAGTTCAGGACTGGTCCTGAAAATATTCGGGCTTGAGTCTATAGAGAATATCTGTTATAGCAAAATTGATCCATCCTGAAAGGTTTAACAAAAACAGGTACAATTTGGCATACAAATATAAACCTAATTTTTTAACTGCAAGTACACATTAACAAAAATACCCCTTTTCAAAAGACTAAGTAAAAAAACGAAATATATTTTGTGGCACTTCACGAAAAAGGAACCCTATTCATCACATTTCATGAAAGTTCTTAAGGAATCTGTTTCCTCTTTTCTCATGAAATAAATACCCTTTTTTCCATTTCCGTGAATATTTTATGTTAAAATATATATTAAACATAAAGAAACTGACCAGAAGTTAATAACAAAATAGCAAAGAAAATAGGGCATCCCAAGACCTCCTGATTGCTAGACCGGTGCTCTTACTGACTGAGCTACATGTAGAAATCTCTTCGTGAACACACACATGAAATTTGATCCCTTTTGATCCCATGCGTACACACGGCCAATGTGAAGTGGGGGGCTGGGGTTAAAAGATCCCTTTAAAACTCGACTTCCATCTATCCCTTTAAAACTCGATTTAGCATATATGTAATAGCATAGCCTCCGGCATGCTAGCCTAAGCTTAAGTCTAAGGATAAGGCTATTCCTTACTTAGCCTAGCCTAGGCTAAGAGTAAAGACTCCATGCAGCATGATATCAGCAATGCATACACACGGCCAATGTGAAGTGTGTTGGGGGGGGGGGGGGCTGGGGTTAATAGATCCCTTTAAAACTCGACTTGCATCTACCCCTTTAAAACTCGACTTGCATCTATCCCTCCTGACAGATCGATCACCATGCTTACCAATCTCTCCATCATACCTCATCAGGGACGCAGATGGTAGTTCAGTTAACCCACTGCCTACAGGTACCCAGTTAACATGTACTAACTCTATGGGGGTTTCAAGATCCATGAGTAAACGGGTTAACCCCTTGCCCCACGAGTACCTGGATATGGCAATTGATTTCTGAACAGGTTAACCCATTGCCTACGGAAACCTGATGTACCATATACTAACAATGGGAATTTCAATATCCGTGAGAAAATAAGTTAACCAATTGCCCATGAGAACCTGGATATAGCGTATCAGGGATGCTGATGGTAGTTCAGTTAACCCACTGCCTACAGGAACCTGGTGTAACGAGTACTAACTCTATGGGGATTTCAATATCTGTGAGAAAATGAGTTAACCTATTGCCCATGAGAACATGGATATAGATTACGAGTTCTGAACAGGTTAACCCATAGCCTACAGGATCCTGATGTACTGTTACTAAATCTATGGACATTTCAGGATCTGTGAATAAATGAGTTAACCTATTGCCCATGAGAACATGGATATAGATTATGAGTTCTGAACAGGTTAACCCATAGCCTACAGGAACCTGATGTATTATACTAACAATAGGAATCCGTGGGAAAATAAATTAACCAATGAGAACCTGGATATAGCGTTAGTTCGGTTAACCCATTGCCTAACTCTATGGGGATTTCAATATCCATGAGAAAATGAGTTAACCCCTTGCTCCACGAGAACCTGGATATGGCGAATGATTATTGAACAGGTTAACTCATATCATAAAGGAACCTGATTTATAAGGTATAATCTTCTTTTTAAAATAAAAACAACAATTCCCAATCGTGATTTAAGACAATTGATTCTTGATGGAAGTGAAGTGATAATAATGATGAAAACAAAATTAAACTAGATGGAAACAAAGGAATGCTTCCTGACAACGGCGCAGTGTGGTGGGACTGATTGGGGGCACACACATTATTGGGTGGGGGGGAGAGGGGGGAGGAGGGGGCACACCTTATGAATTTCTTGATTTTTTTCTGAAGATTTGTAGCCCCTTCTGTTTTTATTGTGTTTACAAGTCAAATTATTGCAGGGGGGGAGGGGGAGGGAATATGCCCCCTGTTCCCCCATGCCCCCCGGGGCTACGCCACTGCTTTCTGGAAAAATATATATAGATGTAATAGATGGACTTGGCATTAATAACATGGATGCTTTAATAATACATTCAAACATGCACTTAAAGAGAACCCTGGGGTAGCAGTAAAGGTTGTCTCTATAGCGACTAATCTTCGTAAGACAGCTTCATTTTACGAGCAAATTCGTTACCTGGTGAGTCGGGATTACAGGTCTTTACATACAGGTGTTCTTGAATGAGTCTATCGACTTAGGGGAAAACCAGATTCCGTTTGCAAGGTCTAATTAAATATGCGAAGTGCATTAGAAATGCTTGCGGCACGATTTAGAGCTTTCATTCCATGTACATACATGTATACATGCATGCTAGTACATGTATAATGTGTTCATATCTTCTCTAGACGAGTTCGAACGGAAAATGAAAGCGAACCTCTCAATAATATAATGTTTTGATTCATGTATTAAACCGAATATAATTGATTATAAATCCTCTGTGTGATTTGAAATGGCGTTAGTACAGTCAATCATGTGTATAGTGACTATCCGAGGGAAACAGGAAAACTGGCCAATGCATGTAGACAGGTAGACATCTATAGACAGGTTTCATTACATTGATGTTTCCTTGCGTGGGAACACTTTTGGTGGTCACTGTATACAGGTTAGCTGCTGTAGACAGGTTAGCTGCTATAGACAGGTGGCCACTAAGACATGTTTGTCTGTACCCATATTATCAGACACATGCACGCAATCCGTCTGCACTCGATGTACACACTAAACTCCCTTGGGAGCAGGGCATTCTGGCACAATCAGGCACACACAGTATTATATAGTGTTCCACACAGTATTATGTGTGTTCCATACCTAATGGGTCCCCATTTATATACATTACAAGTACATCAGGGGGAAGAGAGCAGCAAAGTGGATATAAAATTGTCTTGTGGAAGGTCAAACGCAGTGGTCATACATCTACAGTGGTTTCAAACTCAGAATCCTATATAGTTGCAAATCGTGCGCTCTACCAATCTTGCCGCACATAAATGTAAATGTCACACACACCCTAGACTTTATTATTACCACATATATAACAGACAAGTGGCCAAGCGCCGCACCCCGACGCCTTGCGTGGGTGCATTAGATCTTGTATATATATAATCGCTTGCGCTCCGAGTCATTTTCTATGAGCATATTATTGCATTTAAATTTAAAACGATGCTAACAGTGCATACAAACATATATGCGTGATTGACTTATCAAACAGTTTTCCTGCGATCCGGATTTAGAGCGCAAAATGGATTTAGATGACACAGAGATTGGATATATACAAACATGTGCATGTAATGGGTTCATATAAACCTTCATATACTGTATGTATGCATATAAATGTCTATTTTAAACTCTTTGGGCATTTCAACATTTAGTAAGGATGTATGTTAACATGCATGCAATGAACATCATTAACATGCATCAGTAATCAAACAATACAATGAACATGGTGAAAACATGAACTTATATATACATTATGTATGTGCAATAAACAGGCAACTGTTACTGCATATTGCATACATGCACACAATGAACATCATTAACATAACATAATCAAACAATACAATGAACTTTGGCGAAAACATGGAACACGTACATTATGTACATGTTACAACTGTGTACTGCAAATTGTCTCTCTATGTGACATTTTAGAATGTAATTGCAACCCACGCAATAATTGATTTCACTTTGATGTAGCTGAATTAGTATATCTGTGCCCTTCACCGATATACTGCACATTGAATACTGCATGCTCGAGCTGCCTTGCATGTTCGAGCTGCTGTGCATGTTTAAGTTAATACTGGAAATAACAGCTAATGCATTCTAAACTCTGGTATCTCATATCAACAACAAAAAAGCAACCTAATTTGGGATAATGGTTTTGCGATTGTCAGGCGCTATTTTATTACATGATCATTTATAACAGAAACGTGCATGCATGGTCTATGGAATGTCTACAGAAAATTCAACTCTGGAGGAGTAAAAATAAGCATGAATTATGTCCATGGATGAATAATGTCCGTGCAGCCATGCTGGACAATGTAGATGTAATAGTCCCATTAATGTATGTACATGTACCTTGACAGGATATTGCATGTGCACCACAGTAAATATGCATTATACTTTGCTTGCATAATGCATTACTCAAATGTCCATGTTTAACCTACGGCTGGATAGCACCAATCATCATTTTTCTGTTCAAGAAGGAAAACGGCAGCCAACCATGCCTAAAAATATATACTCTCTCTCTCTCCCTCCACTTACAATGCACGCTACATGCGTTCATTGATGGACAGGGGTTTTCAATACACGTACCACCGCCGCATAGTGTAAGGTAATGATAATTCATACATAAATGCATGACATACGGCCGCAGCTCCTGTGCAAGCTTTTGTATGCAAGGACGGTGTCTGGCTTTGGTATAATAGCAGGCATTGACATAACTGACAATCTCTCAGACCCATTGACTGGCCATTATGTTGCATCGTGAGGCATCGATCTGAATCTAGGAGATCTAAGATTTTTCGTTGAGACATATTATTATTAACCTGTTCTCTCGTTTGGACTCAAGTATTCATTTACTGGTAGTCTGTAGACCCGAAACAGATTTTACAATTATCATAACATTCTATATTTTCATTTTGCAGAAATGACCGGTTTAATCTAGATGCGTGCATTGAAATTTCAAGCAATGCATAAACATGTTTTAACCCATTCAAAACTATTCTATTTACTTATAACATGCATGCTACATGCAGGCTAATTCCAAGCATCCAAGTATTCCAAGCATTCCAAGTATCACAGTGAACATATTACCTACAAAATAATCCTTCTCAGTCTGAATCCTGCAAATAGCAAGCAAGCACTTCAGCACTTCAACATTAATATTTGAGGGATTCAAATGCCAAAGGGGTTATTTTGTGGTATCACCGTGACATTTAGTCCATGTTTGCTTAGATTTGTCATTGCTTAATTGTCATGTATAGACACTGGCCAGAGTATTTTCGGAACCAGTCCTGAGGGGGTTGAAAACTTACTTCCATTAAACATCAAATACATGTACCAATTCAATACCCTTTTAATAGCCATGTACATGGTATTGTTTCAAGCTATTTGAATAATATACAGTTTTACCTGTGGCCATGCCCCATTCCGCAAGGCCGCGCATGCATGCATGCATGCATCTAGGTTCCTGTATACATTAATCGTTTGCACTCTGAGTCTTTTCGGTGAGCCTATTTGGCATGAATAAACGTCACACACAGTGCGTACAAACATACGCCTGCTTGACTCATTGAACAGTTTTCTCGTGATCGGGATTTAGAGCGCAGTATGGATTAAGATGACAAAGAGATTGGAGATATATATATATAGCTTCATCAAATCATTCAGAACGAAGTGGCACATTATCTGCGTAATGTTGTGATTAACATCTCTCACAATCGTACCTAGGAACCGATGGAGCTTAAATCTGTTGTAATGACTCTGAATTAGTCCATGATGTGCACAATAATTGCTCAATCTAGCTAGGTATTAACCCAGATTCCACAAAGGTGCAACTCTTTAGGCATTCTCAATACATGTTTTATATACATTATCAATCATGCATTTATTTACACTTAAGGTCTTCATCAAGATCAGTTTATAATTATGTGATCATAAAAGTTTCTATTTTAGCTCTCATTTATATCAGACACATTATAAAAGCTGTACCACTTTTCACAACCTCTCATACTTGTTGTTGTTGTTGTTCTTGTTTTATATGCTGTCCAATCTAAAAAGATTATTTCCGCCTTCAAAGCCTTGATACTTCTTCATACGCCTTCATACTTCTTCAAGGTTACCTTTTATACCTTTGGTTTGTGCCAGGTTGATATAACTTCGAACAATCACGGATTATTAAAAAGGGTTTCTAGACGTACCAATAAAGCTCTGTAGTTAGCAGACCAGTCTAGCGATCATGAAGCCTCAGGTTCATTTCCCTGGCTTTGCTCATTTTCATTTACACAGTATATCGTTGGTTGACAAAGTGGCATTCTCTACCAAAGCATGCCCACGACTTGGCATGCACAACAAAAAGAACCGATGCTCTATGCAATTTGTATATAGAGCATCAGTTATTTTAGTCATGCATGCCAAGTCGTGGGCATGCTTTGGTAGAGAATGCCAAGAAGGTGAAGTGGTGCTAAAGTCACTCTCTGTGCTTCAGAGATGATTAAATGTTCTTAAAGTTTTGGTCAATATTACACAAAATGGGAAATAACTCTTACCTAAATATATGGCATCACATATTACAATCATATGACCTACATGTACTAGTTCGTACATGTGTATGTAGAACATACATGTACATGTAGAAGAGTTCATATTTAACGAAACAAATAAATGGTAATTTTTGTAATTTTAAGATAATGGTATTATAGCACAAAATATTATCTTTAAAATGATACCTTACTTTATATTGTATGAAGGTATCTTTTTTAAAGATAAATATTATTAAAAAGTATGACTTATAAACAACTTATTTTCTTATTATTTTCGTTGCTTTTCAGCAGGTTTGAATTAGTCAAAATGTTTTTGTTTTTGTTTTGTTTTGTTTTGTTTGTTTTTTTCATTTAAACCCTTAAGCTCAATTTAGCCAAAACGTCTCCTCAATCTAACATGCATATACAAAGTTAATGTAGGCGAATTAGCATACAATGTTAATGTAGGCGAATTGTTACATTTGCTGGTATACAAACAGACATTCGACAACTCAGCAAAAGCTCAACTTTTTTTTCAAATAAACAATATGATCTATATGTACATTTTAAAACAATATTAATGCAATGAACCTCAACAAAATATAATTAATTGCTACCTGGTATTTGGAACGTGAAGGTCATTCAATTGTTAATACAAGGTTAATTGCCTTTAAGCTTTATAAGGGTTGGTGATATATAAAGAACTGTAGTTTGATCGTTTAGTAGTAAGATATACTGTAGGCCTAGAATTAAATTTGGTAAAGAAAAGTGTTTTACCTGCTGTACATGTTTTTTGGTTGAGCAAATCTATCAAAATAATACTGCCCTAGCGGAGATGGATTTGAATTATAAATCAAAGGAATGAAATTTATTTGAAATTGCTTATTTTGTCTTTGCCATATTCTATGTGATATGTTGAGGTACACACAGAGGTAATATTTCTAAATGCGAACTCGGCAATAAAGCTCCTATAACCTGTTTTTAGCTAGTTGGCATGAATTGACAAATTAAGTATAAATACAATTTGATACAAACATACATACATAAATTGTACAACACGGGTTAGTCAGCGACATTTTGCATTTTGTATAATTTAGAATGTTTTATAGTTTTAATTTAACATAAATTTAATACTCCATTTTATAATTACAAATACTCCATGGTTGGCTGGGTCTGTCATCTATAGGTGTACAAACTCTATGGGAGCTACAATATCCAAGACAGAGCGGGTTAAATTCCATTTGCTGCGTGTGTCTGTGTCATACGTTCCATATGGAGTGGATTGGAGCTCTAGCTAGTGCAATCTGTGTTGGCATAATGAATGGGGCCATTATGGAGGGCAAAATTTTACACCTAGTACTCATGTCGGTAATAGCCTATCTGCATGTACATGTACATACATGTACGCATCATGCAGTCCATTATTAATGCTTTTCTCTCAACATATACGTACATACTTTGTGACTGCTGTGCACGTACACTTTGTGAATTCATATAAATATTTACCCATTGCTTATTAATGGAAAATTAAACAAATTTGACATTATCTGAGAAGGTTTTAATCATTTCAACTTCAATCAAAATTAACATCGCATTTATACATGTACATCATGTATACGTGTACTCTTAAAGGGATCTAGGGACATTGTCAAAATCCACCCACCCTTTTTTTCTTCTTCAGTTCTCATGCACAGGTTGTATTCATATCACCTATGAAAGCATGAAACAGGTTCTGGTTGTCCAAATTTCTCTTCCGTTATAGAGATATTTATGATTGAAGTGTTTGGAAATTAAAAGAGAAGTTATCATTTATGATTTTGTTTGTCCTAAATTGCCATGCACGCAAAAAAATACCGGCCCATGGACTTAATAACCTGGAATAACTGAGAAACAATATATGGTTTGCGCGATAATTTCTGCGCTACTATTTTTCATAAACCAACACAAAATTATAACCCTAACAAAAAAATCTCACACTTCCATTAATCCTAACCGTTACAGTATAACCCTAAACCTAACCCTAACCCTTACTTTCATTGACAATGATGATAACATGGCAATATGGACCCATATATTCATAAAACCCTGCTAGCTTTAATAGTTCCATGCTTAAAAGTATTTCAAATGATACAGTTTAGCGCACAAAAAGCAGTGTAATTCCTATTCCTCAACTAGAGTTAGCTGGTTTAGCATTAGGTAGCCACTTGAAGTTAACCCTAGTTAGCAGCTAAAATATCATACTACAGAGTTTAATTCTTAGCTACATCATCTAAAATAGACTTAGCATGCAACTACGCAACCAGGCTTTTATGAATATATATATGAATATATAGGCCCAAGGAAAGAAGCAAATGTAGCATCACGGTTTGTTAACACTGATCAAGGCAAGCTACATTATGTGATAATAGACCTGTGGCCTTGGTATGCACAGCACGCACACGTAGATAAAGGGCAATGCAATGTCAATCATCCCATTCCAATTTGCATTCCATTTACATCACACTCATTTCATGGATAAAATTTAATACAATTACTAATAAACTGGACAAGGGTTGCCTCTATGTTCATCATTTTCTATCATCGTCGTCGTCTATGTTCATTTTTGTCTGCTATACATACGATTCTACTGACGCACACACCTCAGCGGGGGAAACGGAATGAACTAGGTTGCGCATGATTACGATGGTCATATTTGACATAAATTATTAGATACAATTATGAATCTCCAAGCCACAATATCATGCTACAACCTTTTTTTCCCCTTTTTTGGGGCATACGCTTGCTAGCTATCTGTCAATGACTCCTAATAATGAGACTACCTTCGCCGCCGACTAATATCAATAGTCGACACAATCATGCTGCATATATACACACACTATACATGTACACACTCACTCTACGATGCATCTATATTAAAAAGTCCTTTGCATACCTCATTATATACTATTATTGCCTGGGCACAAGCTGAATGGTATGAAAGTGGCATTATATTAAATGGCTGTGCGAAATAACGGTGCGATCGTGATTATGTCGAGGTGGGTTCAATAATCACCTATACCTCCTCTCAACCATGTCACTACTCCCAGCTACAGTATGTATGTAGCCACAGAAGAGAGAAAAGTCATGAATATTGAATGGGGCAGAGAACAAATAATGATACGCTTTAATAGATTCAATGAATGCCTTTTTTACAAGGGAACAGATGAAAGCATCATGCTTTGTTGTTAATCTCAATGAGGACTCCCATTAATAGAAATAAAATCATTTTTGTGGGGAAAATCAATCAATATAGCCCACACCAAGGTGAAATATCATCAAAATTATTTTTAAAACGAAATAAAAAGAAATTAGGAATTCATATACTCCTTCTCATACTATCAATACTACAATTTTGATGATTACTTGCGGTCTACTTGAATTTACCTTGATCAAAAATTAACATAGCCTCAGTGTGAAATGAATTTCAGAGTCAAACAAAGATAACAGAATGTATACAGAACAAGAATAAGAATTGCATATGGTCCTCCTCATACCAAATGCTACTTAAATTCACTCTCTTATCATTTGCCATTGCTTCTGTTGCCATACCAATTTAAACTACTGTGGCCTCAAGGTGAAGTATAATATTTAAAAAGTAAAAACAAATAAAGAAAAAGAAATTAGGAATTCATATCCTTCTCATACTAATTAATCAAAACTACAATTTTGATGATTTCTTGTAAGTTACTTAAATTCATACCTTGATCAAATCTAAAATGCAGCTCCAGTGTGAAATATAATATTAAAGTAAAACAAACTTTACATATGTTTGCAGAAAAAGAATGAGAATGTCATAATATATATGGTTGTTCTCACACCAAATGCTACTTAAATTCACTCTCTTATAATTTGCCAGTACTTCTCTTGCCATACCAATCTAAACTAACGTGGCCTCAAGGTGAAATATAATTAGGAATTCCTTCTCCTTCTCATACTAATCAAAACTACAATTTTGATGATTACTTTTGAGTTACTTACATTCATACCTTTATCAAAACTAACATGTAGCCTCATGCAGTGTGAAATATAATTTCAAAGTATAACAAAGTTTACAAATGTATACAGAAAAAGAATTGAGATTGTCATATTAATATGGTTGTTCTCACACCAAATGCTACTTAAATTCACTCTCTTATAATTTGCCAGTGGTTCTCTTGCCATACCAATCTAAACTACTGTGGCCTCAAGGTGAAATATGATAATCAAACAAGTAACAAAAAAAATGTCAAAAAAATAGATGAGTATTACACGTGCATGCAGCTCGCACAGACCCTGGGGACACGGGACATGATGATGATACGCATAGCATCATCACTTGAAAGTGTGCGCAATGCATAAATAGGTTATGAAGAGAGAGGGGCCTTCGTCTTGCTATCTACAATGTACATATATGTACGAACTCACATTATAGCGCGGCGGAAGACTGGGTGGAATACTCTTGAACAAACCAACATACAAACATGCAGAGCAGTCACCCGTTTATAGCAGGTTTATCAGATTGAACAATTGGGGTTCGGACATTTTCACTTCACAGATTGTCTTTAAACAGCCATGCGTGCTGTTTTGATTAACTTCATGGTGTCGTATGGAAGATAAGAATATGAGCTTTTCTGTGATATATCTAAAATTCTGACAAACATTTCTTGCTCATTGAGAAATTAACCATCAAAATTGGGTTTCATTTTTGATTAAAGGGGACCACCGGGCAAAGAACAACACATTATTATATGTTTTGGTACCGTGTTGTGATATCAAATAGATACCCAACATTTTGCAAAGGGTTGTGTAATTCATAAACAAAGCACTTAATTTCCACCACTTACGGAACCACTGCTATTTCCTGGTTCCATACGGGCCAACCAGTTTGCGAGTGCGCTAATGCTATTCACACGTACGTTTGTAGACAATAGATTCCTCTGCACACTGCACACATCACAATTCACCGCACACATTGCAGTCTTCCCAATTCAGACCGCATGAACGCATTCTTTAGAATAGTAATGCGTTTCCAATTATTTTTTGTTTTCTGGAAACATATTTTTGTGAACTTGTTGATGGAATGGAATACTAAAGATGTTACCTTTCTTTAATAAGAATATTATTTTTGGGTGGTGGTACCCTTTAAGGACACTCTCTGTAGTGGCCACCAAAAGTGATCCCCTGCAGGGAATTTTGCAATTTTGTTTGAATTATCTCTTCATTCAAGGAAAGTTGACATACACACTGGCAGGTCCACTGTATTTAAAGACAGTTGCAGGTATAGACAACTATATACAAGAACAAAATTATATACTGTACCTTTAATCATTATTTATAAAGATATAAATGAATACATACTGTACATTTAAATAACTAGAAAATCAAGAAATATGGCCTGTTATACAATTTAAAACAGCTACACTTTATGGAAAATATATATTATATCCATTCCTCACATTGTTATTTGTCCTTATGATGTACAGTACACAATGTGTTTACAAACATAGTTTTGTTTTTGTATGATTTTCATTTGTTATTACATAGTGGAAATAAACTATGTTTTAGTTTGATAACAATGGCCATACAACCTGGGATAGATTTGAAGAATAAGTTTAAGAAGTTGTTAGAAGTGGGTAGTATGTAGTCAAACATGTCTTCTAAAGTGGTCACCTGTCTATAACATTAACAACTTACTTGCGTCTCCAAAAGGTATCCCTTGCAGAGAAAACAATGTAATGGAACCTGTCTAATAAAGGTCCAATATCTTTAGTGGCCATTTTTCTTTTTTCCCTTAGGTGGTCACTTTTGACAGGTTGGACTGTACAATGTAACATACAGTTTACATACACACACACACACACACTCTCATTTACCTAGATAGATGACCGTTGATTCTCTGAAGCATGCCCCATTGATTTGTACATCCACGTCAGTGCTAGCCTGACTAACGGCAGTGTTTATATGTAAGTCGTGAATTTTTAATGAGCTTGTGTTCGAAAGTCATCAGAAAATCTATACTTCCAATATGGCGGTCGTATTGTTATTGTGTATGTGTACAATGGAGGAGAAGGGGGGATTTGCTACGCGAGTAAACTTCTGTATTGGAGAGTTGTCTATTCAGTTCAGTTTAAACAAATGTTTATTGATAGGTGATATACTTGTAGCTGTAACTAACAAGTACATGTAGTGTACGGTCATGCTGTCAAATGTCAATCAATACTCTACAAGCTTGTCAATGCTATAGAGAACCTATTGTTAATTCAATGTGTCAGGTTATGCGTAATTATCTTAATTTGATAAATTTGAAAATTGTAGCTTGAAAAACATATTGAAAATGGCTATACACATTGTATGCAGTATTCAAAAGAAATAATACAATTATGATTTTATCACTATCTATCATATATCCTTGATCTGTACATTAAAAGCATAATTGATTTTATATTTTTTACTATGAAACATGAAACTACAAGATAAACACAAACAAAATTTTGACTTTGAATTATAAACTTCATAAATTTAAAGGAAAATGTTCAATTCCTTATAAATTTCACTCTCATTCAAATAAGTATTTTAAAAACAGCCAAATTATTATTTTTTTATATTCCGTTGCAGTAAAGGTTGATAATGATGCCATCATTGCAGATAATTTTGTTGGTGTTCTTTCCTTTTTACTATGTTTTGGAGTCATGTTCAAGCCTTGGTCTGCGCCTGGTTGACCCAACGATTAACCCTGTTAAGCCACAGCCTTGGTGTGACTCAACAGTAAATAGTTTTAACATCCGTGCTGTCTTATTAAAACAAATTAATGGGATCATATAATTTTCAGAAATTTAGTAAAGAGCATTTTAAGATTTTAAAAACAAATAAAGGAAACTTATTATGCATATATATGTAACAATTTCCATAATTACATGAATAGATAAATTAAGCTTAAAATATATCTTATTAAATTAATAAAATACTGCTGAAATATATCTTAATACACATCAAATCACACATAATACTATTTGCATCATAATTAAAACAGAAAAGTCAAATACAGAATATCTTAGGATTACACATACACACACACACAAAGTATATATATTAACGTTAATAACATTTCATAACATGGCATTACAACACATCTATATACTGAATTATTTATGGTTAGTATGGTTTATATTGTATGTGAAATATGAATATATATTATTTAAGAAATAGTAGAGAACAATTTAGCAAAATTAAAACCTTTCATTTTTTAAACTTTTGTAGTAATCTGTCCTTAAAAATGTATTGCAAGCTTCGGTTTTGTTTAGAGAATTGTAAGATAAAAACAAATGTAAGACATTTTCCAATAGAATAACTGGAATTGTCATTGCATACTTACCCTAGTGTTGTCATGGTGACGATTGTGTACCAGAAAGCTGCAGGAATGCAGTAAAACTTGGTTTTCTTTGTATATTTTTCCGCATAAAACATAATTGTGGCAAATATAATAATTGCCATGGACATGGAGAAAAGTAAGAATCCTAATTCGCTAGCACAACTTTTAAGTGTGTATCCCAATATGCGTAATCCTGCCGAATGTCGCGAGAACTTGAAAATTCTAAAGACACGAAATACTCTGAGTGTGACGAACATGCCGCTGAGGCTGTCGTCTTTGAAGAACAAGCCGATGTAGTATGGCATGATGGCCACTACATCAATGACAGACATGACACTCCGAGCAAATTTCCATCTACTAGGAGCTGCAAATAGTCTGAGTAGATATTCCACAGTAAAGATCATGACACATGCAGTGTCTAGGCAAAAGAAGGCCTGTTCGTAGCGTTCCCCGCAAGCTAGCACAGTTACGGTTCCGGGGAGCGGCGAGCATGGAACAGTCTCGACAATGTTTGCAAAGACGGACACGGCAATGAAGAAGCCCGTCACGTAATAGAAAACAGTTGCGGCTGTTCCCGTGTGCGGGTTCTCGAACCCTCTCCAAAACTTCTCCCGGAGCGAGGTGAGTGGAACATTGTCACCCATCTCCGAGACTCTCTCATCCATGAGACGTTCGGCATTGTCTCTCTTCTTGTCGCGATACTCCTCGTAGCAACAGTCACCGATGATCTCGGGCATGAGCCCGAAGAACGCCAGCTCTTCATCGAACGATGCGATGCACTCCTCCCGGGGAAAGTGCATGGTACCCGTGCGATAGAAAGTCAAGATATGGCGGAACAGGTCGGGATCCCTGTCAAAGAAATACTGGTTTGATTCTTCATCGAAGAAATATTCTTTCTCGCTACTCCCCAGGAGTGTGTCTGGGTACCTATCGAGCATGTGGCTCCAAATTTCAAACTTCCTCCCGCTGACATTGACGGTCACTCGACCAAAGTGTTCGTTGCAGCGCCGCTCTGGGAGTACGGGCATCGGATTGGGGGCCACTGGCACCCATCCGATCGCCGCTGCCCGAGCAAATGGCAACCACGCTGCAGCCATGTCTCAAGTCTTTCCTCTTCTTCTTCTTTTTAATGGTAATGGTGAAATCACCTGTGGAAACTGTATGATCTGATGTGCGGTTTAGGTCGTCCGTACCCCCTTGAAAACATATTGTCAAGAACTATACACGGCACTCAGCTGTGTGGTAGTGGTGGTGGGAGCGCCGCATCTAAACAGGCTTCCACGGCCACCCGGCCCAACCTTCCCGTCAAAAACACTGCACCACATACCCTCGATACGCCGCAGAAAAATGCCATTTAGTGGCTGAAATTCTGTTCTGGCGTTACAGGAAACATTTTGGAGGCTTATCTTCCGAAAGTATTAATGATGACACGCGAGTGTTATATCCTCGTAAGCCAAGTATATGTCTCGGAGTCGGAGCATGTAACTAGCGCTAAATGTCTAGGCAAGATTCAAGACTCCACAGACGCACGAAAAGTATAATGTTGATGTATGCTGTGCCGTTGCTGTAGTCCATTACACCACTGGTAATCAAACCGATAGAAAGTGAAGCCAGATACGGCTTCATACACTTGTCGCATTCAACCGAACCCCGTCCGCCAGGTTTCTATTGAGGCACAGCAATTCAACGTTTAACGTATGGAGCATTTGGGAGAATTGCGTGAGTGATCATGCTGGTAGCGGGAACAAAACGCCACGAACCGTAACATCGTACACCCCTTAAATATGATCGTATGCTTTTATTTTACTGGAAAGCTCAATATTTGCATGGATTTGGATTAAGATACTTACACTTAATCCATATTAAGCTTATTTGTTAGCTTTGTATGTATATTTAGATGTTTTATGCTTTTCACCGCCAGGGCAAAATTGGTAACTTCTTCCAATGGATATGCAAATGAGGCGGCGGCTGTAGACATACATGTTCGTTGTCGCACTGCGTATGAGTAGCGGCGCCCTTTCCAAATGTTTGATGGTGGTTATCAGATTAGAACTCAATGATTTGGGTAGAAGAATGCAATGGACTTCTCAAATCGGATTTACTTTTCGCCTCTCTATTTAGAGTAATTTGAGAGTTGGTATGAATGTTTATACATGTATAATGGCTATTTATTTTACCACTTGATAAATAGTGTTCTGTCATATTAGTAGTATATAAAGTCCATGTAATGGTAACAATAATATTATTCTCATACTAATATGCATTATTGTTGTTGTAATCATAATCGTTATTCTATTATTAGTATTAGTATTATTATCAGTAGTAGTAGTAGTAGTAGTAGTAGTAGTAGTAGTAGTAGTAGTAGTAGTAGTAGTAGTAGTAGTAGTAGTAGTAGTAGTAGTAGTAGTAGATAAGACAAGAACAACAAGAAATCAATGTTTAATTATTCCACATCAACGAAGAGGTTGTATGCATATTTATCTTTTAGTCACTTTCAGGTTAAACACGTTTGACAATTTAAAGTTGAGTAAGTTCAAGGTTCAAGGTTCAATTTTATTTCATTTTCAACAAGAAAATACATATATTTACAATGAAAAAGTCACAACATTTTATAAGATATACAAGTTGAAATTATATACAAGTGCATGTTATTTTACATTGCAAATCAAAATTTACGTTTATATAATTATTAATTAAGTTACAATGAAATTTCGAAATAATCATGTCATATATTTAAAGCGGAATCAAGAAGGAAATAAATGTTGTTGTATGTTTAAATTTCAAGTGAAAATGGAGGGATCCACTAAAAAGCATTGCTTGTAGAATGTGGAATCCCTCCAAAATTAATGTTTTACAAAAATAATGAAAGTATCAAATACGGAATTTGTTTAAAAAAACAAAAACAAAAACAAACAAGATAGCAAATATACAGTGTAGTAGTATAAAGAATGTAATTATTACAAATCTGTTTGCTTAGGATTCAAAATAATATTTTGCCTACGGAGACTACTAAAGAGAACACGTATGACGAATAAGACGCAGTGTGCATGGTGTGAAAGCATATACTTGGACAAGAGTATACAAAAGATAATGAAACATAGAAAGTACGAATGGAATGAGAGGGTATGGACCAGCAAGACTGAAGGACAATGTATAAAATAAAAACTTCATACAAATTAAGAGTATAAGTATTTTTTCATTAAAATAAACGGCGCAATTTCCAAAATAACCAACAATAATAAATAGTCCTTTACGATGACCTTTTTTTCATTACAAAAAAAACTAAGTTAACTATTACGATAACGTTGTAATAAAAATAATTTAAGTTTACTTTTAAAAGAATTAAGTGAAGGTACATTGTTCATACCTATATCAAGAGTGTTCCAACATTTAGGACCATCATAAATAAACGTATTCTGAGCTAATAAAGTTCTTAAAAGGGGTAAATGAAATTCATTTGACTGTCTAGTTGGGTTATTATGAACCCCATATGAAACCCATAAAATTAAAAGCTGGAGGTAACCCATTATTATCATATTTATACATAAATTGACCTAATTGATTTAAATACAGGTCTTAAATTTTTAATAATTTATTATTACAAAAATACAGGGTCTGTGTGGGAGCGTGCAGTGGAATTAATATGAATAATCCTTTTTTTGTAATAATAATAACCTAAATACAAATCTAAATCTAAATACAATTGATGCGTGTTCCCCCAAGCAAGAAGGCCATATTTTAAGTACGGCAATATTAAAGATTAGTATAACTATGAACTATATTCTATACAAATTATGAACTATATTATATACACATTTTATTTGCTTACAAGTGCTTTAGAAAAAACGCAAATGAGAACGAATAAAACATTCAACACGTTTTAATAAACAGTTCATGAAGATGTGTATAACAAACATCGTTACGCTTTAATACATAAATAACGTATTTTAAAACACATATCAATATTTCAACTGTCAAGTTTCAAGAATATACACAACGAAAATAGTTATAAACATATTATATGTATCAAATAAACTTGTGATGCAGCCTTGTTCTACAATCCAATATATCTTTCGACGCATATAATATCTAACCCACAAACAAAAATTAACATATCATAATTATTATTCATTAACATGTTTTTTTTTCTTCATTTGATATTACAATTATTATCATTCCATTGTTTTTGTTATCATGGATTTTCTTTTGAATTGATTTGAATATTTTTCTCGTTTTAAGCCTGTAACGTACCATTCTTATAAATTAGACATTTCCTCTAATTTCACACAAATGAACCACAGGCTGTTGATATTTTTTTTTGTACATAATTGTCTGAAAGAAAATTGAAACTTGACACTCTCATAGTTGCTCCATATAGAGCACCAGGGCGCAATAGTTTATCTAATTGATTGCCTTCATATATTAAATTACGTTTACCTCAATATACGTTACATTAAGTTCAAATTGAAGGTTACATAAAGTCATGAACGTGATAGTTATTTCTTCATTTATGAAGTTATCATTAAATTATTTATTTATGTACATGAGTATTTATTTTGTTTGTATTTATTGGCTTGCTTATTTATTGCAATTATGTATTTATTCATTTATTTACCCATGTATGCCTTTATTTATATATCTATAAATATGTCTCTCTCTATATCTATCTATCTATCTATCTATCTATCTATCTATCTATCTATCTATCTATCTATCTATCTATCTACCTATCTATCTATCTATCTATCTATCTATCTATCTATCTATCTATCTATCTGTCTGTCTGTCTGTCTGTCTGTCTGTCTGTCTGTCTGTCTGTCTGTCTGTCCGTCCGTCCGTCCGTCTATCCATCCATCCATCCATCCATCCATCCATCCATCCATCCATCCATCTATCTATCTATCTATCTATCTATCTATCTATCTATCTATCTATCTATCTATCTATCTATCTATCTATCTATCTATCTATCTATCTATCTATCTATCTATCTAAGTAAAAGTTCTGCTCGGAGTCGAAATATAGAAAACAACGAAATTCAATAAGATACTCCGTGGAAAGATTTTTTAAGGTGATATTTCGGCCATAGGCCTTTGTCAAACTGACAAATTTTAATTCATAATTGCATCATAACAATTTGGCGTCCTTGGATACGCTTTTTTTTGTTGTTGATGCAATTATGAATTACAATTTGTCAGTTTGACAAAGGCCTATGGCCGAAATATCACCTTAAAACATCTTTCCACGGAGTATCTTATTGAATTTCGTTGTTTTCCATCTATCTATCTATATCTATCTATCTATCTATCTATCTATCTATCTATCTATCTATCTATCTCTCTATCTATCTATCTATCTATATATCTATCTATCTATCTATCTATCTATCTATCTATCTATCTATCTATCTATCTATCTATATATCTATCTATCTATCTATCTATCTATCTATCTATCTATCTATCTATCTATCTATCTATCTATCTATCTATCTATCTATATATCTATATATCTATCTATCTTTATATTTATCTATATAATTATATATCTATCTATATCTATCTATGTATTGTTTCTTTGGAGTTGTCATGCACACAATTTACATTTACTGTAGTAGACACGTCTATTACAAAGTATTACAAAATATTGTACGCTGATATATTTATGAGCTATTTTGTTAACTCCATTACACGAAGATGTTTTATGGTTAGTCAAAGAAAGACAGCACATTAGGGACTAATATTGTATCCATTATCCAATAAGTCAGAATTTATTGATGGAGGGGGTCCTAGATTCATGTACATTACACAATCAATCTTGATGTTTAGATAATAACATTATATTATAAAAAACATCCAATAAATATGGTAATCTGTTCAAACTTTGCTCGGCAAGAGACAGCGTGCAAGGTCGAGTTTATCAAGTTGATAACAAGTAACATGGTGTGCGTCTGTTATACTAGTTTAACAATTGAAGCATCTTATTAATTGGGGTGCGTGGTTCCTTAGTCCATGTAGGAAATTATGTATCTATATCATATCTCGTTTTAAAGCCAACTAATACGAATGTGATCTGCTCAAAATTCGCTCGGCACAAGCCAGCAAGGTCGAGTTTATCAAGTTGATTAAAACGTAACATGGCATGCCTCTGTTATGCTTGTTTAACCCTTAACGGGCCAATGGTATGTACAGCTGTTAGATATATTATACAGTATGTGTATGTACTGTACAATGCTTACCAGCATTATTTTCAGAATTGTATGGTGGCGTAGCTACGGGAGGGAACGGGGGCATGTGCCCCCCTCCCCCAATTCCCTATAATACAAACAAAACAATGAGAACCATTGAATTTGTTTTGGAAAAAACAAAGAAATACATAAGGTGTGCCCCCAATTAGTCCAACCGCGCTACGCCACTGTCATTGTAAGAGTTAACATACATGTTTTCCCTTCAAAGACTTTAAAAATGGTACCTTCTGCCTTCTAGCCAGACACTCGGGATTTATAGAATGGAGAAGGGAAAGTTAATCACACGAGTTACCAGAGGACTAGCCCCCTTCTGTAACTTTCGCTACATTTAGAAGACGTGTGGCCTAGGGCTATTGAAACGGAGATAGGCGCCGCCTTATGTGCCAACATTGGTACGGGAAAGACTTTAACTTTTAACTTTTCCCTTCATAGGACATGGGGAACACACATCCATTCCTCCGTTTACCGCAAATAATTATATAATAAACCGTTTCTCCAAAATATTGTATTATATAAGTCAACTTGGATTGTGTAATGTACAATGACGTAATATACAGCGTGGACCGACTTTTGGGGGGACGTAAATAATGGGTGGCACACATGACATAATTATATGTATTTATTTTTGTTTACCCATGTTTGTTCAAAATCATAGGGGACACGGACATCCCTTTTGCTTGTTAGGTGTAGAATTTAAATACACACACAATTGTCCTACAAAATAATAAACGGTTCTGGGTGCCAATGCATACACCCTCACACATACGCATAAACACAAACACAAACATACACACATACCACGCGCATGTATATATAACCATGTACGAGGTTTAAAAAGCAGTGTGTGTGTGTGAAATTTGCAATTCTCACGGGCGTCTTGCAGGCACGCTGACTCATTTCATTATTCATTTGAATAACTTTGTAGGTGTTTTCATTGAAAGCTAACCTCTCATTGACGTCATAGGACCCTGGTAAACTCTTCCGTTTTCCCTTTTGTCTTTTTTTTCTTAAAATTTCTTTTCTTTTTTCTTCTCCTCCTCCTCTCCCTTTTAAAATGTTTTGGGTTATTTTGTTGCTTGTTCAGGAAAATTAGAGTAAAATTGACAGAAAATATATATCCAGGTATATTCCATCACGAGTATGTTGCTTGAGGGGCCGTCAGTCCTATCTTACCCTGTTGCCGTCCTTGTCCGGATGGCTATTCTCAGACCGCGCATTTGTTCTCAGTCCAAACTACACCGATATCATGTTTATTTTATTATAATGATATTCAGAATCGTTAAGACGTTTTGATTTAAACAAAAACATCGTTGACCCGTTTCCTACTACGTGTTGCAGTTCACATAGAGATAATGATAAGAACCCACTGGGCTCCCGTAGGCATGCAATGGCTTAAAAACCGTGATGTTAAACAATACAACGATATGAAATGAATAACTGTAATTATCATGCGTGTAAGTTTAAGTTAATTTAGTTAATGTAATTGAAATGCATTATTGCAACATTATAAAGAGTATTTGGTTGAGGTGAATTAGTCTGATAGTATTATAACATGCGCATTTTTATATGCCATTGTTCAAACGCTGTGATGGCAATACAGGGTGGCCCAAAAAAAAACGGAACTGGGCACTTCCCAAAATATAGCAACAAATGTATTATGTCCATCGGATAGAGGGTCTTTTCAAATGAACAACGATACCAAGAACAGTCAATTTGGTCGTGTAGTTTTTGTTTTAGGGCGCTGTGAGTGACACCATGTCAGGTTCTCTTTTTTGTCAATTTGTATTGAGCCAGCGCTTGATGAATCGCACGAACCGCCGTTCATATCGTTGAGCCTCGCGCACTATTGTTAGTGTGCACTCAGCCGTGTGCCGAGAGAATGGGCATGGTCACTGAATGGTATTACGGGCAAGGAGTGCGGTTAAACTGGCATTGACTAGGTCGAAATCGACATAAATCGGCACCTGACATGGTCTCACTCACTGCGTCCTTAAACAAAAACGACCTGACCAAAATTACTGTTCTTGGTATCGTTTTTCATTGTAAAGGACACCCTATCCGATGAACATAAACATTGTGGTATTATATTTTGGAAAGTGCCCCGTTCCGTTTTTGTTGGGCCACCCTGTATGTTAGACATGATGAAAAGTGAAAAGGCGAAACAAAATATTAAGTAGCATAGATAACCTGTATGTGCATGTGTGTGGGTGTGTGTGTGTGGGGGGGGGGGGGGGGGGGGTGCCCCCATTACATAGAAATGATCCCACCCCTCCTCACTGCCCGTGAGAAACTAACACAAAAATGCATACAAATTGTACGTTTTACACAGGTTCGCCTCTTCAGTTTGCCTTTTCGTTGTTGACCCAGCGTGATTATGCTATAGGCCTATACATAGCTCCATCATATTTGTAATATTATTTTTAATCAGACTTATTTGCGGGCAAAAAGAACTCACTTTTGATGGAGACAGGAAATACATTATTCGGGCAAACAACCCAGCCCCCTGCCCTCCCCCCCCCCCCCAAAAAAAAAAAAATTTGTATTTTTTTTTTTAAATTGGTGTTTTGACGCTTCATGTCTTTGATATAGAATCTAAAGTGGATGTATATTTAGTCAGAAAACCCCAACTCTAAAAATGTTGTGTGAGTGTGTGTGTTTTTTGTTTTCATTGTTTGTTTTTCAAATATATTCTTCTTCCTATTATATTGCACCCCATAGAAGGTCAGTGGAGCCAGACGCAGTCTCAAATGGAACAAACATCGCAACAGACACTGATTTTCGGTCTAATGATTGTACCATTGTATACTACATTATATTATTATACCAAATTGTCTGAACAAATAATCGCATTTTAAACCTTTTCATCATAATCCTCCTTTACACAGAATAGGGAGTAATGATAAATAGGGAGCAGGTATTGAAATGGCTCCATTATTGTGATAATATCCCATGTTTTATATAATATACAACTCCAACCTATACCTTAGACTTAGAGGCCACCAGTCTATAGCGGCCACCAGGAGTGATCCATTGCAGAGGAATTGTGTTGTTGTTGTTGTAATATATCATACTTCCTATTATATTGCACCCAATAGAAGGTCGGTGGAGCCAGACGCAGTCTCAAATGGAACAAACATCGCAACAGACACTGATTTTCAGTCTAATGACTGTATACTATATTATGATACTACCAAATTGCCTGAACATATAATCGCATTTCAAACCTATTCATCATAATCCTTTACACAGAATATGGAGTAATGATAAATAGGGAGCAGGTATTGAAATGGCTCCATTATTATGATAATATCCCATGTTTAAATAAGATACAACTCCAACCTATACCTCAGACTTAGAGGCCATATGCAGAGGGAAATTATGTTATGGAACGTGTCTACATAGATGTCACCTGACTACAGAGGCCAATCTTCGCGTTTCACTTTAATATGTATATACACAGGGTTGACGGTATATATTATCTATAATTTTAAAGAACCTGCAGATTCGATAGCTCGCAGCTTCATTGATTGACATTTTATTAAACTTGCCTTTATAGTGGACAAGCAATTTTCAGTGCTCAGCTTTTTACATCTATAATTTTAAATTTCGATTATATATAATGAATAGGCCTTAGCAAAGCGAATCGTTCTATCTAATCTCATTACTCAATGGAAATGTGTTAATGTGCACACAGGAATATTTAAGGCAATTACGTATTATCTTTAAAATAATTCGTAGTAAAGCATTACTAGTACCCGCCCATTACAAACAGACCGGAAATATAACTCAACGATTCATTTGCTGTTTATTCGATCATTAATGTTGCCCTGTTCTTTTAAGTGTATCACAATAGTTCTGTAAACTATTACATGTATTATATCAAATCGGTCGGCTATGCTTAAAATCCGTTCCGTAATCACCGCATGGGTTAAAATATAGGGGTGGATAAATCGTGCTTAAAAGGGCCGAGCTTACAATGAATTCTGTTTGACTGGCCCACTGCTTATGTTGAAGGGACGATGATCTTGCACCATTCCCATAAAATAACACAAGATTAATAGTCAATTAAACACGCTCTGTCGGGGTTCTGTCGACCCGTGCATGTAATTATCCGGGTGTGTTTATTATACGCTTGTCTAGCGTATAGAATAGGTTTATTGAAGCGTTTTTTCTTCATTTCTGGCTGGTCTTTTGATCAAATTTGATTGAGAGGATTATAGCCTGAAATACGAAATGTTAATTCTGGGCTAGACACTCAAGATAAAACATTTTCCTTTTCACATGCAATTTGCACATGTCACCCCCCCCCCCCCCCATCTTTCTTGACATTGTGCTATTATGCCGATCCACACTTTCAATTCATTATATCCCGCCCCCCCCCCCCCCTCACCCTGCACCCACACTCCTTTTGTCTCCCTTCCTGCCCTTTCATTGCTTATCCCAGGGAAATGGGAAAATACCACCCCCCCCCCCCCCCCCATACCTATCCCTTGGCTTCCATTCTCCACATTAGACACATAACTTTTGAAATTGTATAAGGAAACAAATGACACAATAGTTAGAACGTCTGTTGAAGGTTTTTTTCTTCTTTAATGCTTGCACAATGGCTAAGGACATTGGAATAAAATATATCTGCAAAGGTAGCAACATCTCATAATTATTATTCTATATAATCAGTACATCACTTTCAAATTTGACACAAATTTGACCATCTCTGATCTTTCTATTTAAAAAAATGAGACAGAAAAAAAAAGTGGTTCTCAAATAATTATGATACTCTTCTATAAATGTAAGACTCCTTGGTTGTTTGATTACATGAACTTTCCACAATAAGAAAATGTAGCATATAAATAATTTCCTTTTTACAAAATGAAATGCTTTGGTACTGTTTCTATCTAGTACAGGGCAGCAATACAAATATACAGTGATGATGATGATGATGATGATGAAATAAATAACATAATGCATAATGAACTTCTCTGTACAATACTTACACATTTATTCTACAACTTTTGTCATGTTTTCTGGCAAGAAACATACTCATGTTCATGTATGCATTAACATGTTCATGGCCCCCATTGCAGAAAGAGATACAATCGATTGTAAGGTACAATTAATCGTAAGTCAGAAAACGTGTGCGTTTCAACCAATCAGATTTGCGCATTTAGAACACATGATATGATTTACAATTAATTGCAACTTACAATCGTTTGCATCTCTTTCCGTAACGGGGCCCAGGACTAGTCCCTAATATACTCGGGAAGTGGGCTATGAAGAAATCATGTTTCTTACACCAAAATCAGAATAGTCCCAAAGAGGTTAAATGTTACTGAGTTGGTATCTTCCAACTTTGAACACTAGCATCTTTATCAATAGGGCTATAAACTAGTACTAAAATTATACATATACATATTAGCAAAATTAACAAAAGCTCAACATATGATTGTTCCTTGCTGCGGTGTTTTAAATAGAGAAATTTCACTTTAAACCTCAGACCTGTTTTTTGGATGATACCCTGAATTGTTTACTATGAATGTTCATCATTTATAGCACCACACAAGGTCATAAATGCAATTACTTACAACAATGGCTAGTTTTAATCAGGTTTGGGATAACACCGTCACAATAGCCCAACTTTAGTCAGGGCTAAAAAGACGGGAATAAACAGTTCCTGCCGTTGAACACCAGTGTAACGTGCATTGGCCCATTGATGGTCGTCATTAGCCACGGGACATATCATTATTGCTTCTTTCTTTTCATTATCCAAACAATCCCTCTATTTCACAACAAAGGGCCGACATTCCATTCATATCATAACCGGTCACAAGTAATATTATGTCCTGGATGATCCAGGACTCAAATGTTTACTGGGGGCAGGGGCCCGATTACGGACCAGCGACATTTACCATGGTAATAAGCAACATTGGCTCTAGCTCATCAATGTCAATATGCTAGACAGCTAGAGTAATGTACAAATCAACAGAACGTAGCAGAGCACACATTCACCCCTTACTCATTCAACCGTAAATGGTTTGACAAGCATAGCTAGAGATCAGTGGAACTAGGGCTGGTCCTGGGTCATGATCGTGCTCTCGGCCACTGGTGACCAGAATGCCAGAGACACGTTGTATGGATGCTTTTGCAGAGTAGAGGGATTAACAATCATTCCACAGGTGTGACATGGTTTAAAAAGATACTGGTAGTTTCTGTCTTTTTTAGCCTGGTCTAAAGTTGTGCCACTGATGAGAATTCGGGCCAATGTGTTTAAAATGCATCAAGTTTATGTAATGAGAACTATACAAAATTTTCTTTTAAATGTTTACAGGATATACTTTGCCTCAAGGGACTATAGGGGACATCGAACCAAAGCAAAAAGGAACAACAACAATTCCATTACTAGTATCTACAATTTCTAACACTAGCCTTGGGCAAAAATCAGCGTGTTCACACACACAAAATTTTCATCCCTTTATCATGACTAAAGAATCATGACTAACGAAACGTCGTATAAAGAATCATGATTAACGAAACTGACGAATATTCACACACACAAAAACAAGATCCCAAACTAGAGCGCTGGCCTTCAGCTCAGCTGCTCGAAAACATTGTATAAGTGCGCAGTTTGCTACTGCGCAGTGTGCTGTCTTTTTTCTGTCTGCTGAAATGAGAGCTCTAGAGGTCAGGTCCCCGTTTGCGCGCGGTCATGTTAAGCCACGCCCCGTTAATCATGATTAGCGAGTCACTGGATGTTCACACACAAAACGAATGTGATTCTTTAGTCAGCTCTCGTACGAAACGATGGTCAAACCCCGTTTCGTTAATCATGATTCTCTATACGTCGTTTCGTTGAGTGATCGTTCATACACACAATTTCCGACAATTTCCGTCGTATAGCTAATCAGGAGCTGATTCTTTAGTCAGCTGCTGATTAGCTATACGATGAAATTTTTGTGTGTGAACACTGGGAATGTCTACACTTTTTTAAAAATTACCAATAGGGGAATTGTTAACAAAATTGTGAATAATAAATCACAACACATTTCCCCCCTTCTCTTTTAATAATTAACAGTCATCATTTTCCAAGATCAATTACGCAAATTTCTGACAGTAAATATAAACCCGAAAAACATAGAACTGACTCGTTAATAATATAACATATCTCTCCACACTCATCTACGTCAATAATCATACTTCAAGTATAAGTTCTCTAAGTACATACATGTATAATAGTCACAAATCCTGCTATGCATTTGCTGTTAAAAAACAAAACAAAATAAGGATATACAGAGCTCTGTTATAATGAGGTACTGTACCTAATGAGGTAATTCACAGGTCCAGATTCTATATTTCAAAATTATTTTCAAGCCCTGGTACAAGGTACGTTTTAATATGTGCCAAATGAGCTCTTTATAATGAGGTTTAACTGTACTTTTTCCCAAGCCTCATAGAAGTGAAGTGTGAACAAGCAGTATATAGACCAAACTATACAAATGTATTACTTGTCCCCAATCAATTACTATTATTTGTTCACCTATATAATGTACCACTATCAAAGGTGTGACATAATCTACAATAACTGTATGAAATATATTTATGATCTAATTAAATCTAACAGTAAATACCAATTTCTGATTTAAAATACTTTGAATTTTATATACTTTCACTTGGAATGTTATATACCTGGACAAATATAAAATCTTGCATTACACTTTATGATTGGACATGAAATGGTAGTTACATTATCATTCGTGACAATATTTACAATTTACAAACAAAATAAAACTGAATACAATTGCAGAAAAATGTCAAATTACAGTCAAACCCGTCTTGTGGCCAGATTCCCAGCAGAGGAAAAGAATGTTATAGAACCTGTCTATAGAGGTATTACCTGTTTACAGTGGCCATATTTATTGCTCGACTTTAATACTTGCTCACTATACACAAGTTTGACTGTAAGTGGTATTTTATTCAGATGATCTGGATGGTTAGAAGAGAAAGGCCATCAAACTAACATGTAGCAAAGCTAGAGGGAAGCACAAGGGAAATAGAACGGCAGGTTAATATAACCTAGGTACTGAAATAATAAGAACCAATGGCTGGATATTACAAAGCACCGAGGTTTGTGTAAACCATGGTTTACATCTATTGAGTGCCATTTGTAAACGGATGGAGAAAGAATGTACACTCCTTACTTGTGAACAATGTTGATGCTACACATTTGCTAAAGGCACCGAATGAATGTTCGTCTTCCCATATGGTGGAATTTGCTGGTTAGCAAGCACTAACGGTCATATCGTTATAAATTAGCAATTGTTTCACTTGTCTACAAGCAGCACTTCATAGATGTAGACCATGGTTCAAACCATGGTTTGTGTAAACGTCCTTTGTGAATTCCAGCCGATGTATTTATGCTACATAAGACATTGAAAGTGTTGGAATGAACAAAAAACATAATCTTCCCATTGTCATGATTCATTTCTAGGTATAACTAGGATCTAAATTCAGGCTTTTGTCTGAAAAAAAGCCATTTCCGAATCGGAAGTCATGGGTTGACTGCAACTGAAACAGTATTAACCAGTCTCGCTTGGTAGCACCACAAGCAAATTTAACGACCAGTAGATGTAATTTCTTTGCATGCTTTAAAATGTAGCTACCAAATGTATGATCAGTTTATAAAGACAATGAACAAGAGATTTCACTAAACTTGAAAGAAAGCACTGAGATTCTGCATACATTGATTGAACATACATTTTCCATTTGGCACAAAATACTCCTTACACACAAACACCACAAATCGTGTGTCACTGCGTTCCTCTTACAACCTTAGATGCAACATGTTATACGGAGAACACTTTTACAGTATAGTAATAATATTCTAAAAGTTGTATTGTTCACAAATCGTGAGTGTGTTTTTCATAAATGTTTTGTTTAAATTAATGTAAAATAATGGAATGTTAGTTCTGGGCCCTGTTGCAGAAAGACTTGCAATCGATTGTTAAGTTGCAATTTGTTGTAAGTCAGAAAATATGCACATTTGAACCAATCAGATTTGTGCATTCAATTACACGATCCGACTTGCAATTAAGTGCAACTTTTTACAATCGATTGTAACTCTTTCTGCAAGATCATATCATACTAATTGTGACCGTACACCACAAAACGATCAATAAGTCTGGAAAAATGATTATGCTGATTTTCACATGACATCATGATATAATTTGTCATATTCAGACAAGGCAAACCCTCTGAAAATTACCGCCAAATATTTGAAAAATGTCTGAAGCAGATTTAAAACAATGGAGAAAAGGGCCACTTCAAAGATCGGCGTCCATTCAAGCTCTGTAATCTGATAACTTTTATTTGATGAAAAAACAAATTTAAACATGATCTCCGACGATCAAAATATCATAGAAGGTAGATTAAGATACCTTCATTCGGGAAATACAAAAATCATGGACCTCATACTTTTAACCAAATTTGACTATTTCAGCTAATAACAGAGAAACTATATTCGCGACAGAACGGTCGTTTTTTGGTGTAAGGTCACAATTAAAGCTGATTGAAAGAACCGGCATGTGTTTTTTAAAGACAGCTTTAACAATTGTCTGACCTCAATTAACTATCTCTTTTAAGGCAACTATTAATTTAATGGCCCATTGAATATGACAAAATATTTTGTTTTACTACAAAAGAGGTTATAACATTACAGTGGTTTTAGAACCTTAATTTATGAATATGTCATGCAAGATCTGTTAATGGAATGCTAAAGGGGAGCAAAACGCAGGCGTTTTCGCTTACTGTTACTGATAAGTAACACCCGGGTAGAGAGCAGCAATAGTGGATTAATTGTCTTGCCAAAGAACAAACGCGACGAGCCTACACAGGGTTACCAACTCGGGATCGCACGATCGGAAAGCGCACGCTCTTTATATAATCTTGCCACGCCTTGTCCATGTGTATTGTGTGATTAGTATGATTAGGTACACAAAGTGATACCAGCATCCTAGAAATGACTCAACTTATTTTTATAAGCATCCATAAATTGTAATGTCCTATTATTCGGTACATGTGGGTATAGCATGTCACCGAGGCAAAGGGCAAGGCCGGAACAAGTGGATACATGTATCGTTGGTTGAGAAAAAGAAGGGCGTTAAGTCACTTTTTGGAGAAAATCATGTTTAAAATTTGGAAGCCAAATAGGAAACAATTATATATCTCTTTTATATTTAATGAATATTTCCAAAATTAGACATGATTATTATTATCTTAATATTTTGCATCACATAGCGGAGGCCCCAATGTGCAAGATAGTAGGCATGACTCAAATTTTCCATTAATTGTCTTATCGCCCTTTTCACTCTCGCCAAATGGTATATTGTATTCAAGCGCCCTTCATCTTCACAGAGCAAGGTGACCTGTTTTTTAATTTGTATCACCCCTTAATTCTAAAACATGTAAAATTCAATGACTATGTGGGTATTAGTCAAGGACATACATGTACAAGGTCTTGAAACGCTGCTATCAGCGGTTATATTACAATGTATGAACAATCGTCTTTGCACTTGGATAGATTTGCTGAAAATTCCATTGTTTTTGGTAGATGATGGAATAGATTCTCCCCTTGGAACATAAGCATCAAATTTGATCTAGTTGTGTCATATGATTCACGAAAAGAGACCTAGAAACATGTCCTTTTTCTTGTTTGATATCAACCACTAATTCTAATATATGCTGTAAAATTATCTTTGTGAAACACCCCCTGGACTTTATCTTGGAAATAGTTCGTCATCATAACTAAGTAACAATATTTTCAATGCAGTTTTTACCTTTTAAACATAAAATACATGAGTTGTCTATCAAAAAAAGAAAAAAGAGAGGGAGAGAAAAACAAAGAAAATGAAGAATATCATAGCAAGGCAGGGAATGCAAAGAATATAGAAACACATGTAGTGAGGCCACAGGGCACAGGGCTATTTTCATATGCAAAAATGCCTTGTCGTTGCAAGATCTCAAGAATGGCGCCATGCAGTATATTTATACAAAATAATACAGGACATATTATGATGCTATACATACGCACAATAATGCAGTAACCGCTTTTGTGTTCTAAGGTCACTCAACTTTTGGAGGCATATTTTAGAAGTTAAAATTACAATAGAAACTATCCAAAAGGTTCAATATGTAACACACATATAGCGGTTTGGATAAATGACTATTAACGGGCAAAGACATATTCTTGATACAGTACAAAAGATCCTAATATATATTTTCAGATATAATTTTGGGTGAAAAATAAAACAATTTGTACCTCAAAAGAAAGGTTTAGAATCAGCCTCTGAGAAATAAGTCGCAGACAAAGCAGTACTCGATGGGTAATACGTGTTTGAAACCAACCATAAATCTTTATGAACTTTACAATGAGGAGACAGTATTTAACCTCAATACGGGTACGTGCAAAGACATTGAGCTGAAGCTATTGCCATCACATACACTACATGCTAATATGTTTATTTCGATACCCTGCATATTGTTGAATGTTGTTAAAACAGGGATTGCCCCTTTGTTTTCATACATGACATAACATTGTATTCATTTTCATGAACAATTATGGGCCTAAATACATGAAAGGTACATAGTTGATCATTTTTGTAGTGACAGGTAACAATTTTCTTTGCTAGATAATCAATGATTCTAAATGAAAAATCAAACTCTTTATTCTTGTATCACATTTCTATATGTGCTGGTAAGTTTGATAACAACTGGCTGAATTTGATGATGATGATGAAAATGTCAGCATGCTGGACAATTACTATCTGATAGTTCATATTCATTTATCATGATAGTATCATGATAAATAAATATGAACTTGGCATGTTATGGGAGGTTTGAACAGCAGGTTCTTCTATAAGAAAATATTGTTTTGATAAGCTACGATTTACAATACAGATCCACTGCTCTTATCTGCTAAAAATTGGCTATAAAAGATGATGAAAATGAAGATGAAGAAAGCAGAACTTGACCAAGCACTGGCAACATGGCCTAGCACTAGGCTCAAACAAGCTCTACCTTGTTTTATAAGCTATAATGATGAATAACAAACATCCACCTCTTTAATAATCTGCCATGTCTTGGCCAAATTACATGATGAAAATGAAGATGTCTGTACACTTTAAAAGATTACTGTCATAGTGGAAGGAAGATGAAATTGGCCTAGCACTAGACTCAAACCAGTTCTTATATTATACACGGTTGTTTTATAAGCTACAATTAATAACAAAGATCCACCTCTTTCGTATACTATGTCTTTAATTCGATGATGAATACTGAAAATGAAGATATCAGTACACTTTGAACAATTGCTACCAGAATGAAGGGAAATTAAACTTGGCTTAGCACATGCTCTTCTATAATAATCTTTATGTCTTTTAATATAAGCTATGATTAATTACGAAGATCCACTTCTACGTCTTTGCCGAGTTTGACGATGACGGCAGTGATGATGATGGGTGTAATGACAGTAGAATTTAGCTTAGAACAGGTTCTTCCATAAACAATCTTATATATATATATATTTTATAGGCTATGATTAATAATGGAGATCAACCTCTTTTATGTGCTATGTCTTCGCAGAGTTTGACGACGACGATGATGATGGGCGTATGCTGGAAGAAGGTGATGATGATGATGATGAAGATGATGCTGCTGCAGTTGCTCCGGGGAGTAGGCCCTGCCCTCTGCTCCGGGGATCATCTACGGGGGAAGGGGTGGCCGACTGAGAGGAGCCAACCAGCTTACTCAGCCTCACAACCTCACTCGACAACATCTCTATGTCCTGGGATGCAAATCATAAAAGATGAGTAATTGATATAAGTATTATTTCAAACAAAGGGAAACTGACCAGATATATTATAAATGAAAAATGAGCGAAGAAAATGGGGCTTCCTAAGGATACGAACCCGAGACCTCCTGTTTGCTAGACCCGGGGAAGCCCCATTTTCTTTGCTAATGTTTAATTTAAATATAAATATACATACAGTCAAACCTGTCTTAGCGGTAACCGGTCTATAGCAGCCAACCTGCCTATAGAGGCCACCAAAAGTAGTGATCCCCTGCTGAGGAAAACAATGTTATAGAGCAAGTCTATAGAGATCACCTGTCTACAGTGACCACTTTTCTTGTGTCCCCTGAGCTGTCCCTATACTCGGGTTTGACTGTACCCAGTTTACATTTGGCACACACCCAGGCCTAGAGCTAGGGCTATTGCCAGGCACCAATTCTTTGGGGTTTCTTTTTCATTCGTACAATTCAACCGGTAAGTTTCTCTGTTTAATTGTGATTTTGATTAAAAATATAATGCATACTTTATTCATTAATTTAAAAATAACTGAAAGATGAAATGCCAATAGACCAATCGGTGTCAAGAAGGATGGATGGTTCGTCAGCCATAGATGGAGGGCATCCACGAGTACACCAACATATGATTTGAATAGGTTTTAACTGCCATGCAACATGTCAGGTGGATTATTCTCTTCTAAACAAAGCAAAGTGGTTAGAACAATTTGTTCTGCATGCTAGACAGTTATGGCCAATGCTAGAGTACTAGGCCTTGAAACTTTAGCTCTAACCTGCTGAAGATGCATGTTCTTGGTGATGGTCTCCTCCAGCATGATCTGCAGCTTCTGGTTCATCTCCCGCTGGCTGTCCTCCTCCGGATCTCTCGACGACCGCATCAGCTCCCGCATCTTCCCTAGCAACGGCCCCTTGTTCTCCTCCTTCGCCTGTGCCTGGGAGGCATTCTGCTTGCCTGGGTCTGGATGAAAATAAACCAACAAGCTATGAATACTTTTACCACTTCAAAACTAGTCACATATCTCAAAATATCTCTTAAAGTGATTTTGTGAGAATATACTATTTAAACAATTTCTGTTCAAGATTTTTCTAATAAATGGCATATCTTTTGGACAATTACGGTTTCCATGCTTAAAGGGATAGTTGAGTTCTGGTAAGGAGAGTACAGTTTTAGTGAAACTGAATTTTAGTAACCAAAACCTGCATCATTACATTACAAACTAATAGTTATAACTAGAAAGGAACACAAAATTACAAATGACGTAGTAAAGATCATGTTATCATTCAAAAAGAGCCGTTTTAACGTAAGAGGGCGCTCTCTAAACACTCATCGGTTTCAATCATTTTGAATAAAATATTGTGCATGTGATGCTTTGTTGAAATAGTGATTAGATAGAGAAATAACCAACAACTATTTAAATACCTATTTTGTAACTTTTTGAAAAGAGGAAGCATTTTTTTGAATTTTTAACGGCTGGTTCAAAATTCTCTAATAAACCCGGGGCCCCGGGTTTATTACAAATTGTTATATTTATGGATATTTCAGCCGTTTCTGAACCGATTTTGATCAAACAAAGATGATTTTATTGTTTAAATATTATGCTCTTTCAAATTTTACACTCAGTTTTTCATTACCTCACAAACCAATTAAGTAGTCTAGCGCCCTCTCTACCAAAACTCAACTTTCCCTTTAAGCCTTGTCCTAAACAGACGACGGCCCATACATTGATTTCTATATACCCCTTTTCAAACTTGAAGGGATATGATGAACAAGCCATATTAAAATATTTCACATTTATCCCCTCATAACTTGTCACAACAAAAATAGAAAATCATTAGCCATTAGTGATGGGGATGCTACCACTCAACTAACCAACTGTAGGATCAATAAATTCAAGTAAGTAACAAACAACACAATAACGTTTGGGTTTAATTAATGATAATAATATAATAATATATAGCATTTATAAAAGTACAATGTATCTAGGTAACCTATTCAAGGGCGCATCATTATTATCCTTGGGTCATAATCATTTGTATTTGTGCCACGTTGACTCACCAATGATTTTCCGCTCCATGACATGATTCTCAATTATTGCACTTTTCCTCAGGATATCCTCTGCCATACACGAGTTGCTCTCTTCTAAATGCCGAACCTGTCAGACAAGAACGGATCAAGAATAGAACATTTACATTTACGAGGGTCAGAGGTTCAAAGGTGTTCATCACTGAAGTGGCTACCCTTGGTACATAAAACATTATTATTATAATAATTATCTAGTAAAAACTAGACTTTGGGCAGATACTAGTGACCCAAAACTCGATACTGGTGGCCCCAGAAAAAGGAAAAAACATTACAAATTCTTTTAGATTTGATTGCCCATTCGGCCAGTAGAATTTAAACTCAAAGAAATTAGGTGGCCCTAAGCTACATTTGAGTGGCCCTAGGCCAGCGGGCCTGTGCTATTTTCAAGCATAGCAGTATTCCCATGACACACTGTACTGCACAAATGACCAAGCTCTGATTGAACGTTGTATGATACATTTGATGGAAAATTGCAACTCAAGTACAGTCAAACATCACTTTAGTGACCACCTACGGGAAAAGAGTGGCCACTGTAGACAAGGTGACCTCTATAGATAGGTTCAAAAACATTGTTTTTCTCTTTAGGGGATCACTTCTGACGGCCACTAAAAAACGTTTTACTGTACTGAACTATATTTGGTTGTCCTTATTTTAGCTACAATTAATTTACTTTACCTTTTCTTCCAGGCCCCAATTTTGCTGCTGCAGTTGAGTGAGTTTGGATATAAGCTCGGTAGTTTCTTCACTTAGAGATACTGACATGGAATCATTCGGCGACTAAACAGGGGAAAAATAATTGTACAAAATCATTACACATTAACAATCAATGGATGCATGAGATGCATACTTTCGCTAAAATGTATACTTGATTCCTTTCATAATTTGCATAACTTGATAATAAAAAAAGAAAGTAAGTGACGGATGATGAGAAAGAAAAAGGCAGGTTGAGATATTGGAGGAACTCTTTCGCTTATTTCTCTCATATAATTTAACCCATTCAGGACTGGTCCCCCTAAATACTCAGGATGGGATCTACAGAGAATACGTGTTATAGCAAAATCAATCTGTTCTGAGTAGTTTAATATAGTTGATGTAGACAATCATTTGGAACTTGTTCAAATCTCATTTTGATAACTTTGTTACTATGAATAAAATTAATTAAATACAATAATCATACATTGAATAACCCCTTTTCAAATGGATTTATTCATTAGCAATTCACTCAATTCATTATGTTTTACGTATTCATTTTTAAATAAATTTTTATTTATTTATCTACTTATTTTGTATCATTTATCTCCAACCTCTGTCTAAATCCATAAATCCAAAGCTGTTCAATGAGTCAATCACACATATATTTGAACGCACTGTGAGCAACGTTTATTCATGCGATAATACAAGATAAGATTCAGAGCGCAAGCGATTACTTACTGTATACAGGATCCTATGTGCGCACCCACTTCATATATTAATTTAAAAAATATATATTTCTTGATTTATTTAGTTATTAATCATTATTTTATTTTGGGATGTGTGCAGACATGAAGGGTGTCATACTTACCGGAGCAAAGTCGCTGTAGTCCCTTCCTGTCCCACTGTTACTCAGGGAGGAGACACTGCTGCTCAAAACAAACAATCACAAGAAATACAATTTTGTTGAGTGAGGAGGCAAAAACCCATTTGCTTGTTCATGACACACAATTAATACATAACACATTTAATACAACACAGTGTATCGATCTAAAGCACCGAAAGTCTCATTGGTCACTTTCATTCAGCAAGATATTAAGTCAAATAAAGTGATTTTGGGGTGCTCTTTTGATCATGCTTATCATTTGAGCAAAAACATTGCGCTTATCATATTAATATTACAACATAAATGAATATACTGTAAAAAATTAAATACATGTACGTGTACTTATTAATCACAAAATGTACACTACGTGCAATTACAAAAATACCCATATTTACTAATTTGACCAAACAGGACATAATACAAAATTTTACCTGGCATCATGTTTAGGCCTGTCCTCGTAGGTATGATGGGAGAAGAGAGCGTCGAGGCCCTGAGGTCCCTGGCTGCTCAGCACCTCTTGTAATCTCTCCTGCAGCTTGCCTGCTCGCTTCTTCTCCTGTCGTAACTGCCTCTGGAGGTCCTTCAACTAAACAGGTAAGGTTTAAAAGTTTAAAATGTTTTAGAGGTCCCATTTTGTATTTATAAGTGAGTGATAAAGTGATTAAGTTGAAAGCAAACAGGCCCTGAGGTTCCTGGCTGCTCAGCACCTCTTGTAATCTCTCCTTCAGCTTGCCTGCTCGCTTCTTCTCCTGTCGTAACTGCCTCTGGAGGTCCTTCAACTAAACAGGTTAAAGGTTTAAAGGTTTATAGATGTCTCAGCTTGTATAAGACAGTGGTAAAGTGTGAAGTTGAAAGTGATCAGGCCCTGAGGTCCCTGGCTGCTCAGCACCTCTTGTAATCTCTCCTGCAGCTTGCCTGCTCACTTCTTCTCCTGTTGAAACTGCCTCTGGAGGTCCTTCAACTAAACAGGGGTTAAAGGTTTAAAGATTTATAGATGTCTCAGTTTGTATAAGTGATAAAGTGATAAAGTTGAGAGGGATCAGCCCTTGAGATCCATGGTTGCTCAGCACCTCTTGTAAGCTCTCCTGCCGTAATTGCTTCTGAAGGCCCTTCAACTCAACGGGTTAAAGGTTTAAAGGTTTAGATGCTTGTAAAAAGTCTAGGATTTTATAAGTAAGCGATAAATGGAACCAGAACGGAGCGTTACAGCTCTGAGGTACTTGGCTGCTCAGCATCTCTTATCAAAATAATTAAGTTAAGCCTTTCCAAACTTTTGTATGTATGTATATTTTGCATTTAGTGTGTTGATTATCACACATTTGCCTAAAGGTGTCATTTTTTTTAGGGCGAGTTGGATGGAGGCAGATTAAAAACTCAAGAAGAAGAAGGGATAAATCAACTTACCATACCAGCTCGCTTCTTCTCCCCAAGTTTCTGGTCGACCACAGCATCCTTCGCATCTTGCTCCATTCTCTTGATGATCTCCACATGCTGATCAACTTCATCCTTAGCTTTACACACCGCGAGATCTCTTTCAGCCAACTCCTCTCTTAGATCCTAAACAAGGCAGAAGATAAATGCTTAATTAGTAGTTAAAGTTATATTTTGTAGTTTCTCTTTTCTCTTACAGTTTACGATCGACCACAGCATCTTGCTCCATTTTCTTGATGATCTCTACATGCTGATCAACTTCATCCTTAGCTTTACACACTGCAAGATCTCTTTCAGCCAACTCCTCTCTTAGATCCTAAACAGGGCAGAAGATAAATACTTAATTAGTAGTTAAAGTTATATTGTGTAGTTTCTCTTTTTCTCCTTCAGTTTATGATCGATAACAGCATCTTTAGCATCTTGCTGATCTCCACATGCTGATCAACTTCATCCTTAGCTTTACACACCGCAAGATCTCTTTCAGCCAACTCCTCTCTTAGATCCTAAACAAGGCAGAAGATAAATGGTTAATTAGTAGTTAGTTATATTTTGTAGTTTCTCTTTTCTCTTACAGTTTATCATCGACAACATCATCTTGCTATTTTTTCTTAATGCTCTCCACATGCTGATCAATTTCATCCTTAGCTTTACACACCGCAAGATCTCTTTCAGCTAACTCCTCTCTTAAATCCTAAACAGGGCAGAATGCTTTAGTAAATAAAGTTATATTTTGTATTTTTCTGATCGACCACAGCAATGCATAAGAAAAGGGCTTTGATGTAAGCTTTATTTTGTATTTTCTCTTTTGTTAGAAGTGTTTGATCAACTGCCTCATCTTGTTTCATGCTTCCTTTTTCTTAATGATCTCAACATTGTTATTCCAATCTGTATAGTCTTAAACACTGCTAAATCCCACTCTTATATTAGGTCTATTAGGTCCTACACAATGAAGAACAGCTTGATATAGGTTTATATGGTTGTCTTCTCATGAACATCCACAAATGCATTCAACACAATCAAGTGCATGCACACATGAACACACAAACAAGCACACACACTCACTGAGTTAGGCATTGCTTAATCAAAAGTGTAGTATCTTATTTAGTATTCTGCTTCATTCTTTTGGTAACCTCAACATGCCAATAAACTTTCATCTTATAATAGTTTACACACATTGCCAGATCTCTTACGAAAGAACTCACCATTATTTCATGTGAATGCTCCTCCTTTAGTTCTTCGACATCAACAAGGTGTTGTTCCTTTGTTTTAATAAGTTCCTCCTGGAACGAAAAACATTGGAACAAATGATAAAAAAGGGGAACAATCCTGCATTCCCCCACAGTGTTTAACCCTGTGGGTGATACATTATGAGCATACTTGGGGAGGGTCTATAGCAAGTGCAATTTCAACCAAAAATCTATTTGGTGAAATGTAACAATTACAAACAATTGGTAAAAAGTGAAACAATCAACGAAAAGCTAATTAATTAAGGTGAACGAACCAATAAACCAAAAAGGTGAAGAAAAATTCATTCATTCTCGACTGCAAAAAATGCTTTTCTTAAAAAAAAAATTATTAGGCCAGCATTTCCACTGCTCTACAAAGTCTGTTTATAGATACATTAACTCCTCAAAAAAGTTCAGCTGTTCAAGTTTTATCATCGATGCATCTATCTCGCTTGATACTACTTAATGCTCTAATGATAATAATTTATACCAAAAAAAGCTGCATCACTTCAGTGATCCCTCCCACATATCCCTAAGCTGATTTCTTATCATTCAGTACTGTGTCAGGAATTAGCTTCTGACCATCACAAACATTGAAGAGGATTTCGGGGACGAACGATCGACAGATGGGCTCCTAGCTCAGTCGGTATAGCACTGGTCTAGCAATCCAGAGGTCTCGGGTTCGAATACTGGATAAACACACTTTTCTTTGTGAATTTTGTTTATTTTTCATATATTTCTGGTCAGTTTTTCACTGTTTGAAATAATCTGGTCAGTTTTTCACTGTTTGAAATAATCTAATGATTTTCCGGTGGAAGAGTTGTTTTCTACCTCCGATTCTTGCAGCCTCCTTTCAAACCACCCCTTTGTGTTCTCCAAGGATTCAATCTGCTCCTGAAGCTGGATTTCTAGCGATTTAATCTGCCCCTCGAGCTGGACCACCTGCTCCTTCAAGGGTTCCAACGCTATCCTCTTTTGCTGCAAGGTTTAAAATAAACATTAAACGTTACGGGTCAAAACTGGGAGAAGTGAATGCTAACAATAGAGTACAAAAGGATGGAATGTATCGCCTGTTGAGTAGGGCATTTAGTCACTTTTTGTACTTCAGAGATAATCATATTTAAAGTTTTGGAGTCTTGTGGAAATCACCTCTAGCGCACATTTATCTTTTTTGTTAAAGAATCCCCAAATTTGAAATAACTTTCATCTGAAAATTAGGTATCACACATATACATGTACTTCGCACAAAAAGTTCCGCAATCGATGTTTGCGAATTAATAACTTTTCTATTAGGTTATTACCATTGATAAATTTGGTATAATTGGAAAGCGTGAATTCTCCCCTTTACATTGATATAACATTTGCTATGAGTATTTCATCATGGAATGTGCATTGCATCAAAATGTAGGGCAAAGTCAAAAGTGAAATGTTGCAAAATGCACTGATTCTGTCAACAAAGGGCCTTCCTTTTGTTTGAAGATTAAAATGTGGCTTGAATGCCTATTACGTTATTACCATTCATAATTTTGGTATCATTGGAAAGCGTGAATCCTACCCTTTATATTGATATAACATTTGCTATGGATATTTTATCATATAATGTGCATTACATTTGAATGTAGGGCAAAGTAAAAAATGCACTGATTTTGTCAACAGTGTGCCTTCCTATTGTTTGAAGATTAAAACGTGGCTTGAATGCATGACCACCTCACCCCCATTCAAGCCAAGGAAGGCACTCCGTTGACACAATCAGTGCATTTTGCAACATTTCACTTTTGACTTTGCCCTACATTTGGATGCAATGCACATTCCATTATAAAATATTCATAGCAAATGTTATAACAATGTAAAGAGGAGGATTCACACTTTCCAATGATACCAAATTTATGAATGGTAATATCGTAATAAAAAAGTTATTAATGCGCAAACCTCGATTGCGGAACTTTTTGTGCGAGGTATATAAAGCCTCGACTTACAAGATGGTATGTAAAACTCTTACCCAAAATTGTTTTAATGCCCTTCTCACCCTTACTCTTATGTCTTTTCAGGTACATTAGCTGTGTTTGAATATCTATTACTTGCTTATTCCAACAATAAAGCAGTTCTGCATTATGATACCACTTCATGCCAGTAAAACATTTTATATACCAGTGAAAATCACTGCAGTTGGTTTCGGAGGTTCCGAGCACTAATGCAGATTAAGAAAAGTAAAAGTACTGTAAACTTAATTTATTAGCATTAAGTTTATACCATTATGTATCTTTTAAAAAGGTACAGGAAACAATAAATGCATGTCACTTGATAAGACAAATCTAATGATAAGATATATTAGCCCTAAACATCTTGGTAAAGTATCCAATTCATTCTCTTACCCTTTCTTCTTGCAGCTGGTTTGTCAAATCATCTATTTCTTCCTGAAACATAATTGGAAAGTGAGAAATGGTTTACATACAACAGAAAGAAATTGAAGACTTAAGTGATTTGGTTTACAGTACAAACATTTTTTGTCTACATACACAAAGGCTAGATATGGAAAGGATTTATGGTAAGTACCCACAAAATAAGCAAAATTAATATACCTGACCACTATTAATTTCTAAATCTTGTCTTAATCATAAATAAAGACTGTAAGAGAATATTTACGTATCATAACCTGGCAAAATGTTTTTCTTTAAATTTTAATTCTATCTGGTAACCAGTCATCATTCTCTGTTGTCCAAATTATACACTAGACTGTATTTTGTTATCAACTACACAGTAAATATAATGCTAACAAAGTTGATGACATGCCCTTTGCTTGGTCTTTACTCCAGCAACCTTTTCTTTATGCCAATCTTTAGTAAATTTACAGTTGATATCAAAAGCAAACAACATTTGGTGATCAGTCATCATTGTCTATTGTCACATAAACATTGAATATTTTTCCAAAATATAAACAAGACTGAAATTTTAATCAACTATAAACTTTACGTTATGTTAACCTGTTCAGGACTTGTCCCGAATAGACTCAGGCTTGGGTCAATAGAGAATACATGTAATAGCAAAATCAATCAGTCCTGAGCGGGTAAACATACTAAATACCGTACCTTGTGAGTAGTCTTCATTCCAGCAACCTCCTCTTTATGCTGATCTTTTATGGTGTGAACCTCCTCTTTATGCTGCTTTTTTATGGTGTGTGTCTCAATCGCCATCTCATCCAGCATATTCTTTCTCTTCTCTGCTACTTTGGAGGTTTCCTGTCATATGCGTGATAAGAACAAATATAATCTACCTGAATAGAAAACAAAGGAATAAATTCTACTACGGTACATCATAAATGTGATGAAAGTCATGAAAGACAAACATTTTCCTGTAGGTAAGTTCACAACTAATGTACTCTGCTACTTCCAGATTTCAAATGAAAATATAATTGAATCCTCCTCTTCACCTCATGGCAGGGTGTCCTATTAAACCCCTTCCTCACCTTAATATACTTCCTTCCCGCACGAGGCATTGTTTTTAAAGATTCTGTTAACTATTTTTATGATGCAGAATGAGCTTATAGTACAGACACATGTGAATGTGAAAGTTACACTGTACCTATACTCAACCTAGATGGCAGCAAACAGTTTTACTAGAGAAAATCATGTAGAGTATGTCTTTCCGATTTATTTGGTAGATAACATGGCAAGTTTGAAGGAAAATAATGTAATAATTCCAGTTTAAAAGTTCTTGCAGCTAGGCAAAAATACGGGGATGTTCAAGGTCATTAAAACATAAGTTAAATGTGACTTTGAACTTGATTTTTTCACCTCAAATTGTTGCAGAACATTCTACAGTTATTACTGAATAATCCGACACCAAAATTTCTTTTTTTTTAATTACAAAAATTGCTATTTATTGTATGGCTCCACACCCCCACCCCCCCCCCCCCCCCCACACCTTGGCTCACATTTTCACAAATAATGCTTGCCCTTGGCTAGCTAAAACCCCTCTTCTATTACAAGGTACTACACAGTTTAGAAACAATGTTGATAATGTGTCAATCTTTCCCATACCTGTAACTCTTTCTGTACTTTCTCCAGTTCTCCCCGGGTGTCCCTCAGTTTGTCGCCGAGGGCAGCGTTTGCCGTCAAACATTCGTTGAACTGTCCCTCGAGCTCACTCCTCTCACTGGTCAACTTGCCCTGGGCTAGTAGCAGATCTTCTATCTCACGCTGGGCAGACTCTAACTGGTTCTTGGTGGTTGTCGAGATATTCTGAAACATAATAAATACTTAATGATATTATTTTTATAAAAATGATTTTTTGCTTTTGATTTGATTTTATTCATCGAAAATAATTTAATGAAATCAAATAATCGTTTTTTATAGAAATAATATTATTAAGATAATCATAATTTGAACCGTATTACACTGCTAAATTTATACTGACAGCTGGATAAACACTAACTCCTTCTTGGTGGTTGTTAATATATTCTACGATTAAAAAAAAATCGGTAAAAGTAATAAAGAGAAGAGCCCTTGAGACAATGACCTCAAAAGAGCATAGACCTTGGCAACAGATGGATTAGGTTTATCACCACCTATAATCAAGTCAAAGATCTAGACCTCACATCAAATCTCAAGAATAGCCTTGGCAGTTTTAAATATGTTGTTTGATTTCATATTTCCAGGTGAATTTACATTAAAAACTCCTTTTACATCTTCAAGGGAAAAATTTAAATATTGAAGTTGGTAATAATAATGGACAGAACTGTGGCAATTTCCGTTTTCTGTTACTTCCACTGATATTTTAAAAACATGAATAATCAAAATTACCTGTAACCTATTGGCTTCTTCTGCTGTATTTGCATAGGCCTGGATAAAAGAATGATACAAATGAACAACAATTAATAAACTATACCAATTATATGCCAACACAGACATATAATGAAGCACATGTTTAGTTTAATACGGAAAATGGATAATGAACTTCATCCATCCCAAAAACTTTAAAGGAAATTTGGCAAACACATATTTCATGGCTCTTAACCCAACCAAATCCCAAATCAGTATTGGCATATAATCTACAATATATAAAATAAGTATTAGCCCTCACGATATATAATAAAATTACTAAGCACAAGAATTCTCCGCTAGGTTTGTAGAGAAAAAACTGACACTAAAGTATGGAAAATATGAAACAGTATGACAAGTTAACAAGTACAGAACATTGACGATTAAACTAAAAGTGTTGTGTGCAGGCAAGTTCTTTGGTTAATACCGCCTTGTCTGCTTCGTATACAAGACCCGTTGTATACTTGTATATAATACATAATGTATTGATGCTACTGTATCTTGGTAGGTTTGAGAGTTCTTCAGTCATTACAAAACAAATGACAAAATGAAAGAGCATAATTTATGAAACAAACGCAGTATATCAACAAACTAACCTGTCGTATGCTGGCAAGTTCTTTGGTTAATACTGCCTTGTCTGCTTCTAACTGTGCTACCTCCTCACTGTGCGCTACCTGAAATAACAAAAAAAGTTAAACAATTATTAGTATTGTTTGATTATATTAAGAATAGGATTATTTTTTCCACTTCATGGTGTAAATACACTTTTCAGAAGACACATTTTTCATTACATAATTGTTTACAAATATCAAATAATATTATATGACTTAGTAAAATACAAGTCATTGATTGGCTCAACACAGTCATGTGACTGCCATAATATTTTGTTATATTACATGCAAGAGAGATTGTATTATGACGTCACAATGACTTGTCAACATATCACTTCGAAAAGCCACATTTTCTAATCGAGCTCAGGGAGGCTGCAAGTGTATTTGTGTTACTTTTGTCATATAATATAACAGATGTTAACTTTGTTGTCGGGAATGTTCCCTCTGGATTTTAAATGCTATTTCGTGCAGATTATAAGTCCCTCGGAGAGGAACATTCTGTGATATTCCCTCCACCACCAGTTAACATCTGTATAATATTTTACATCTAAAATACATTTTTACTGAAAAGAAAGTCAGGTTTATAGTTCTATAGACTTGAACATGTTGAAAACATGGGGAAAAGGTTTAAATAATTGAAATTAATTTTCATGCAAATTACCTGCTTTTTGAGTGACTCTATTGTTTCTTCCAGCTGCTTAATTTGCTGTTTTGAGTTTTCATGAGCTTCTGTTCGGATCTGAATGAAAAAATTACAAAGATACAAAAATGAAGGAGAATATGCCTACTACATGTAGACTGTTTTCATTTATCAGTGATATCGTTTTGTATTGTAATACTAAACTCCCCTCCTTTATTTAATTCCCAATAAAAAAAATAAAATAGCACAAGGAGAAGCGCAAATCACCTAATAACATTTCTCCACCAAATAAAACACTGCCCCATTAGATTTCCATTCACCCGTTCAGGACTGATTGATTTTGCTAAAAAATGTATTCTCCATAGACCCTAGCAGGAGCATTTTTTGGATGGGAAATTACAATATAAACAAAATGTTAAAGGAATCTAGTAACATTGTCCAATCTACATATCTGACTTTGGACTCTAATACCTTTTTGTATTTGTATTACCAACAGAAGCATGGAAAAAGTTTTTTTTTCCCCCTTTTGTTAAAAAGATATTTTTGATTGTAGTGTTTGGATTTTTAATTATCCACTGGAAAGTTATAAATGTGTACAAAGTCAGTGAAATGAGTCAGCTAATATCACTTTTGCATTTTCGCTCATTACTTGGCCATATTATATCCATTTAACATGAAATTTTCACACATTACTCAGTTGACATATCAAATCACAATACACAATTTATCAACCATTCGCCACTTTTTGCACATGTCATCAAAGTTACTAGATCCCTTTAAAGTTACATGTGATCTTGGACATTAAGATACAAGTATCAAAGGCTATTTACCTGCTTGTTTCTGTTCAAGTCTGCCTTCAGCCTATCATTCTCCTGCACCAAACTCTATAGCGAAAACAAAAAAGGGAAAACAACATTACTCAACACGTGTACCTGTAAACTACATGCAGACACATGTCAACAAAGAGAGGTTGTGCGCTCCATAATGTTTTTCTGTTTAAGTCTGCCTTCAGCCTATCATTCTCCAGCTTCAAACTCTTCAGCGAGAAAAAATGAAAACAACATTCCTCAAGACTTGTAGCTGTGTCAACATGTCAACAGATTACAAAGAACGGGATGTGATCATCAACATTGTTTTCTTTCAAAGATATTGTCTTGTAAAATAAAGTTCCTTCCTTCAAATAAGCAAAGACAGAAGAAGATATGATGACACACGCAGTACCCCGGGGTACCGTTGTACCCCGGTATCCCGCGTTGTGTAGCGCCATCTTGTGTCCACTTGAAGTACAACCGTATTGCGTTGTGCATGCAGTGCAGTGCGTGATTGTATGCACACTATACCCACAGTACAGCCCTAAAAATTAAATAAATAATTAAACAAAATGGCGGATTTTCGTCTGGTACCCCAGAGTAGCGTTTATGTCATCATATGTCAAAATGTTGATTCAAGTTCAAATCATTTTAATACACATCATTAAAATATCAAAGATATCAACTATTAAGCTGGTCTAGTAGAAATAGACATACACGTACATTTGTTTTTTCATAGTGCTGTAGTCAAGTTCAGAATCGAGACTGCTTTTGATGGTTATGATGGTCTTGTGACTCAGACCCAGGGTCGAGTCACAATGTAAAACATAAGAGAAAATGCTATTTTGTTGGGGATTCGGGCTCGGAACTTGCGGACTCGACTACAGCCCTGGTTTGTCATATATAGTTTTGTTCTCTTGAATAGCGACAATTATCTAAAAAATGGATGAGGTTCGGAAAGTGAATGGTGCAATGCTGTTCATCCCCTCCCAAATACTCACTAAACGTGAAATGAGAGTGTTCTATAATAATACAAAAATCAAACAGATAAACAAATAACAAGCAAACAAACATGAATCGTAATCACTGGTTAAGTGAAACTACCGAAACTGCCATACTCACCTCTAATTCTTTGTCCTTGGAACCATGTAACTCTTCTACATGTTTTCTGCAAAGGAAATGGAGAAATTAAATATGAAACACAATTCATTAATAGCCTATCTTTGAAGGAATATTAATAACACAAAATATTTAATACCTGGGGAGTGTTGCAAAAAGAGTTGCAATTGATCGTAAAGTCAGAAAATATGCACATTTGAACCAATCAGATTTGCACATTTAGTCGCATGTTCCGACTAGCAATCAAATGCAACCCTATAATCGATTGCATCTCATTGTGCAGCACCCCCCCCCCCCCCCCTTGTCAAGTATACTAAAAAAATACATGTTTCTATTAATTTGCACAACCAAAATTAAAGGAGAAGTTTCCCCCACAGACAATCTACTTTTGATCATGTTACCTACACATTAAAACAGAATGTTGGTGGGGAATTTCTCCTTTAAACACAATTGAAAACGAGTTTGAAGCTGTATGAAAGGTAATAACCAGAGCAGGATATTAAGCAAATAATTACCGTTGGTGAAGGTGATGGGACAATCTATCACTTCCAAGGCGATCTGGATGTAGCTATCTTTCCGAAGCGAAGCTGAGGAAAGATAGCGTATACATTCAGATCGCCGAGGAAGTGATAGATTGCCATCGCCTGAAACCAAAAGGTGATTATTTGCTTTATATTCCACATCGAACGGTAGATCTAGTCTATAAGCAGGCCTAGTCTAACGCAAGTCTTAATTACAGCTGTTACTACTAGTACTAGGTTTGATCTACTTACCAACATCAATGTTATTCCAATTTCCAATGTGTATGTTGTTTCCAGCATTCGCAATAATCTTGGAACACTTTACTTTCACTCTCAAGCAAAAAAAGTTCAATTTCAGCTCCGTTAGAACTCAAATCTTACGTCGAACAACAGAACAAGCAATTAAACAATAACAACGCAGCAAACCTAACCGTGTACTGTTATACTAATATGTACGATATGTATGCATACACAGTGCATGCATAGCGTATGAGCTTGAAACAGTGTGCTACGTACGTGTAGCCTATGCACAACGAATACAATTAAATTTGTAATTCGCGCGCATAGAGAACCCCGCCACATCATTTGGGTACGGAATTTGACTAGCCACACACGAGCTCCACAGTCAAGTCAATGCAACCGCAGTGAAAGTGCGTTGCACTCACTAGATAGTACTTTTTATCTAGTGAGTGCAACACACTTTCACCAAAGATATCTACAGAGTGTAACGAAGTTTTCTTCTCCCATCAATGATGGGCGAAACTATGCTTCATCACGTGATTAACTTTTGACCAATCGTAGAGCAAGATTCTTAGTATGTGGAATATAATCTCTATTATATTCCACATACTAAGAATCTTGCTCTACGATTGGTCAAAAGTTAATCACGTGATGAAGCATAGTTTCGCCCATCATTGATGGGAGAAGAAAACTTCGTTACACTCTGTAGATATCTTTGGTGAAAGTGTGTTGCACTCACTAGATAAAAAGTACTATCTAGTGAGTGTAACGCACTTTCACTGCAGTTGCATTGACTTGACTGTGGAGCTCGTGTGTGGCTAGTCAAATTCCGTACCCAAATGATGTGGCGGGGTTCTCTATGCGCGCGAATTACAAATTTAATTGTATTCGTTGTGCATACAGTACACGTACGTAGCACACTGTTCAAGCTCATACGCTATGCATGCACTGTGTATGCATACGTATCGTACATAGTATAACAGTACACGGTTTGCTGCGTTGTTATTGTTTAATTGCTTGTTCTGTTCGACGTAAGATTTGAGTTCTAACGGAGCTGAAATGGAACTTTTTTTGCTTGAGAGTGAAAGTAAAGTGTTCCAAGATTATTGCGAATGCTGGAAACAACATACACATTGGAAATTGGAATAACATTGATGTTGGTAAGTAGATCAAACCTAGTACTAAGTAGTAACAGCTGTAATTAAGACTTGCGTTAGACTAGGCCTGCTTAGATCTACCGTTCAATGTGGAATATAAAGCAAATAATCACCTTTTGGTTTCAGGCAATGGCAAACTATCACTTCCTCGGCGATCTGAATGTATACGCTATCTTTCCTCAGCTTCGCTTCGGAAAGATAGCTACATCCAGATCGCCTTGGAAGTGATAGATTGTCCCATCACCTTCACCAACGGTAATTATTTGCTTACTACTCCAGCTTAAACGCCTTCCCCATTGATATAGCACCTTGGTGAAGTCAGGGTCATCGCACTATTCAGCTTCCACATGAGTGGTAGCTATGTTATCTACACATTAAAACAGAATGTTGGTGGGGGAATTTCTCCTTTTAAACACAATTGAAAACAAGTTTGAAGCTGTATGAAAGGTAATAACCAGAGCAGGATGTTCTCTACTACTCCAGCTTAAACACCTTCCCCATTGATATAGCACCTTGGTGAAGTCAGGGTCATCGCACTATTCAGCTTCCACATGAGTGGTAGCTATGTTATCTACACATTAAAACAGAATGGTGGTGGGGAATTTCTCCTTTAAACACAATTGAAAACAAGTTTGAAGCTGTATGAAAGGTAATAACCAGAGCAGGATATTCTCTACTACTCCAGCTTAAACACCTTCCCCATTGATATAGCACCTTGGTGAAGTCAGGGTCATCGCACTATTCAGCTTCCACATGAGTGGTAGCTAGCAATGCCTGAAGATCTGTTCTAGTGCAGTTGTAACTGTGTATCAATAATACTCCCCAGGGAGTATATTATAGAGTGCATACTATTAAAGTGCTAGATTGTTTGTAGTTTATATTGTAAATTGAATTAACCACCATCATTTTTACCATTATTTTGAGTGCAAATGTTAAATAGAATCAAACAAAGATTTTCAGCTCACCTGTTTTCTTTATATAGTTCCTCTTTCTCAGTCTGTAATTGCAGCAAGCTGTATAAACGAAAAGAAAAAGAAAAAAAAACAACCTAAAAATGGCTTGATATGCAATTTACAATTATAGTTTGATATATTATAGAGTACTGCATGAATAATTACAGAACTGTATAACACTAGGAGTGAAATGTCTCTTGTATACTCTAATGTTTTACCTGTTCCAGGTGCATTAAGGCCCGGTCACATATCACCGGAGTAGCGTAAATGGATGCCCCCAAAATATAATTTATGCGAAATCAAATTACCCATTAATGAATGTCGTCTACATTGCTTCATCCGGATAGAACAACGTACATCGTCCGACAAGGAATGGACAAGAAACGCATATGAACAGAGACAAACGGATTGAAAATGTGACTCTCCGTTGAGCATCTGTTTAGGCTTTCCAGTGATATGTGATCGGGCAATTAGAGAGTAACGTATGTCTGTGAATTATAGAAAACTAAACAATATTAGCAAGATATTCTAACCTTTCCTGTTTCTTCTTGGTCTTTTCTGACAGCTTCTCCATTTCTTCCTTCAAGCTCATAATTTCAGCCTGGTAAGATTGCTAGAAAAACAAACAAAAACAGAACAAAATATAAAAAAGTGTGACACTTTCAACAAATTCATACAAAATTATAAGAACAATATATATTTACATTTTCTAATAATAATAATCTTCTATAAAGTTCAGTTAAAAATGATACTTCCTTCAATAATTATGCTACTTTATATTTTTGAGCCTGTAAATGAGATATATATATGCAATCCTGAAAATATGTAATTAAAGATGACTAATACTTGAATATGTAAACAAAAAAAAGAAGAAAAAAATGATTTATACACACGACATAACTACATGCCAGAAGTTATAATCTAACTTGATAAGCATGAAACATCGGTCAGTGCACCCTCTCTGAAGCTATTTTGCCAACAGCTAAAAGCAAGAATTAAATTTAGAAGCCTTTTTACGAACTGAAATTGGGAGGGTGAACACAGGACAAAATCTTTACCTCTTTGTCTTTGAGTTGTTCCTTTAAAATCTTATTCTCCTCCTGTTCTGTATCAACTTGCAGCTGCAGATCTAATGAACAATTTGGGCAAACAAAACATCACATTCATAAATGGCATGAAAGCCTAGTCTTTTTAGGGTTAAGGTGAAGGAACTCCAATCAAACAATATAGAAATACATAGACATGAATTTTGGCAGTGCATGGTATGGAGTTGAATACACCACAATATAGATTAATAAATGTTTGATGTTCTTATAGTTGCATGTATATTGCACATAGGCTGTAGGTACACATGTATTGCATTTGTTGTATGGCTCTCTATTGAAAATTGGTACATAAATTAGCAATGTTATATACCACGACCCAGCCATAAGAGAGGTCCTTTTCAAGACATGAGGACATCATCCAGAAGGATGGGAACGTGGTTCCTTAGCACTATGTGCATCTAACACGCGACTGGATGGAATGATTGCAGTGTGTATCCATTGAACAGGGTAATAATAATAGTGTTAAGCGCTATGATACTCAGGTGAATGGGCGCTATATAAATAACCGTTATTTTTTATTTACCATTATTGTTCTACTTACCACTGATTTCTCTCATCTGTTCTTCAAGCTTGGCATATTGTGGGTCACTTGACTGTTGCAAACAAAATAAATAGAAATCAAGTACTATTCAGTTAGCAATCAATGCAGAGCTACCAACATTGAAATTCAACAACCAGGAATATTTAGGGAAATTTCATCAGAAATCTGGGAGATATCTATCAATTGCATACAACCTAATGACAACTACATGGATCTTCGACTGCACGCAGTCAAAAATGATGCCTCTGCCATTGCGCAATTTATATATCAAGCCCAAATTGACATGCACTGAATTCATATGTCAACTCAATTTTGATAGTTATCAGTCTACCAGAATCTATTTTAGCATTTATTTATATGTACCTTGACCTTGACCTTAGACATAATGACCCCAAAATCTTATAAGTGTATAGCTCCCGAAGACACAAAGTTTCAACTGGTTCTTGTGATATTGCAATTACAAGCTATTTTTGCATAATGAATCCTGTGACCTTGACCTCATGATTCCAAAATCTGATGGTTACAATGGCTTTCTGAGATACATTAAGGTACCAAGTTTGAGTAAAATCTTACATTCAGTTCTTGAGATTTTGCAATTACAAGCTAATTCATTGAGCCCTGTGACCTTTGACCTCATGACCCCAAAATCTAATCAGATCATTGGCACCCCAAGATACATACACGAACCAAGTTTGGTGAGAATCCGTCAATCGGTTCTTGAGATAACGCGATCACAAGCTATTTTTCTCATTACTCGGCCATATAAAGACCATTTAACTTGAAATGTTCACAAAACCCCTAGTGGACATATAAGATAACAATAATATATATTGTATCAACCACTCATCACTTTTTGCAAAGTAACTAGATCCATTTAAAGAAACAAAATATTATAATCATTTTTTCCTCAGAAGTCATGTGTACCTGATCTGCTGGCTCTGCAAATGAATTCCCTCTGCTTCGTCTACCTCCTCCTTCCTCTGTATCATATGTAAAAATCAGAATTGTTCATTTTGTAAAAATCATACTCAGTAAAACCATTTATCTTGCAAATAATATATATCTTGTCCATAACAATTTGTGACTAAATTACTTTCAATATATTCCCTGAATCAAACAGAACAAAGGGTTTAGATATTCAATTTAGATAGGTCAATGGACTCTGTTCCTCCCTCCACACTGTTTATTTACTTCTTGTATTACCTCTTTTGTTATATTTGATGCATTTTTACCTGTTGTATTGCTGTTATGCATTGTTTGTACCATGTATACTTTCTACTTGTATATTTTTATTCAAGTTTTGGAAAATAAATGAATTTAAAAAGTCAATCACTTATCCGATCGTGCAACAACACCTCCACCAATGATAATTAAAAACTGATCAGCATCATCATTACCCTTGGCAACCTTCTTGACAAGGTTCTCCATGTTTCTGATGAGCGCTCCACTCACTCTCTTCTTCAGCTGCTTGGCATGGCCCTGTAGTACTGTCATGGGGTCTGTACAGCGAGAGATCAAAATTAATATGAAAGTTTATTTCATAGTTTATTTCCAGGTAGTTTAATTTCATCCATAAAATGTTATTATTTTTTTATTAAAAACACACTTCTGCAATATCCAAACAGCTCCATAAAGCATTCTTCTGTGACTGTCAAGAACCAAACTGAAACACAACTGTCAAAATATGTTCTGTTTCATAGGAGATCAAACAGAAATAATTAGTTCACTGTCACCCATAATGGATACTTCCACAGATTTGTGAATGTAGTGAATGCTGAATTAAAATAACATTCATTCTTCAGGAGAACAACTAGTGCAAATGAGATAACCACTCAAAACAGTATTACAACTTTGAAATAAACATCATTACTCATGGTCATGAAGAACATGTCATTTGTGTGCATAAACGATCAATCAACATACAAGGGAGACCAGACATCAGGTGATTACAAAATATACTTGAAATTCTACCTTTTGACTAAACAATACAAACAAGTTTACATGAATAAAACAAGTTAATGTTTATTTCAATAAATGCTGTAAAAAATCTCTAAAAGTAATATCATTAAAAACAAAACTGGTTGAAAAGTGCGAACATCGAAGTATCAGATGCATGTACACGAATGTGTTATTAGAAAATATAAATATTGAGAGAAACAACATATTAAAATACATTACACAATAAGAGCAATACAAATGTCAATCTCATACATGCAAATACATTTATACACAGATCGACATACGGTACAGGATTTCAAAAATACAAACCTTGGGGCTCTGTTGCATCCTCATCAAAATCACTTGTTACAGCCGAAAGTTTCAGATCTTCAATAAATGCCTCAAATTCTTCACTCAATAAGCTGTCTACTTCTGCAATGGGCGGACACATAGATACACAGTATGAAAGAAAAGATCATGCAAACAAAAAAGAAACAAAAAGAACAAATTTCACTTATTTTCACTTATATTTATATGACTGTAAAAGTGGTAATATTTAAGGATGTTGTGCTTCTCTTGACAAGCGTAAAAACTCAACCCCCTCAGGACTGGTCCCGAAAATACTTGAGCTAGGGTCTATGGAAAATACATGTTTTAGGAAAATCAATAAGTCCTGAACGGGTTTAGCAAAATATTATGTGATTAAAAGTGAGCAAAGAAAAATGGGATTCCAACGGGACTCGAACCCGAGACCTCCGAATTGCTAGACCGGTGCTCTGGTCTCGGGTTCGAGTCCCGTTGGAATCGCATTTTTCTTTGCTCACTTTTAATCACAATATATTCTTGGTCAGTTTCCCTATATGTTTGAATTAAAATATTATGTGCATATTTTGCAATGATTGAAAACCAAGAAGAAGGGATATTGCTTTTATCATTGCTCAGCGCAAAACATTTTCAAGCAAAATTAACCACTTTTACAGAATACATGTACTACTCATAAATGATGGTGTACTAATGAACAAGCAGCATAAAGTTTTCTTTTGTGCGTTATAAACATTCTAATGACAGCTATGCATTAACAAAAGAATGACATACTGTACATGCTATAAAGTGAAGATTTGAAAGTAACAGATCTCACAAATATGCAAAATATATAATGTACATGTAGCAGTACACAGCAGGAAAAAAGGTAACATATGAGTAAATTGGTACAAGTGTAAACAAAATCACAATCCCTGATTATTCAGGTCAATGATACATCAATTAATGTCACGGTTGGGTAGATAGATTACATATCTTGTTCCTATGATTCAGTCACCATGAAAACAAAAAGTGAACCATTTTCTTCTAAACTAATATTTAAAAACTATGTATGTAACAGCATACACTTCATATTGTATGGAAACTTATTCCACTAGCACAAATGACATTGCCACAATTGCAATTTTGTGTAACACTGATCAAATAAACAGCAACACACATACAAACAAATCATTAATACAAACCGAATATTTAAGATTTCTGAAACTGTAATTATGCAACGCATCAACTACAGCAATAGTGAGGTTTGCACATTCTGCATTTCACAAATATGAACAAGCAAATTTAGGCTGGAATCTTATTCGAAACAGACTACAATTTTCTTGGGGGCTCTCTGCTAGATAAAGGATCCAGGAAACTGAAAGTCCAAGAGAGCATGGACATAAAGAGAACTAAAAAAGACAAACTTGGGCCAGAAGTAGAGACAATCACCCGATCACACGGAACCAAACAGGGTCTTAGGCTCCGTGAGCGCCAAACGTTAGCTAGTGCGTCAATTATATACATGCTTATGATAGTAGACAATAGAATGCACATGTCCTTGACAGTAGACTTGTTTTCTTCTGCAGACCCACGCACGTATAATTTAGTGAGGTGATGAGTGTTTTAAATTATAGCATTTTGGGGGAAACTTATTTTTCTTAATCTTTGGGTGAAATTGACTACTAAAACCATTGCCTTCCTTTTTTTCTAAAACTATTTTGGGGTGTTGGATCATTTGATGTATGTTAATGGTTGGTGGAATTTCAGTTTCAGGATCCTTTTGATCAACTGGGCTTGTTCTCTTTAACCCGTTGATAAAGAGAACTGGGTGGGCTATGTACAAAGTCTATTGGGATTTTAGAATCTCAATGGTAAGGGGTTAATACCTGCTTCCAATGGGGATTGCTCTGGGGTGCCATCTGGAGATGAGATGGGGATCTCCTCCATCTGTTCCCCCTCTTCAGACTCGCCCGCCTCTCCCATCTCCCCAGGGTCACCCGATGCCCCCGTAGGGGTGGGGCGTTCCCCCAACAACCGCTTGTAACGCTCCTCAGCATCAGCACAGGCCTGGGTTAGCATGCTAAGGCAAGATTGACACAGGAAATTAAACATTATTCACTCTTAATGCATTTTAATTAAGCATCCCAGTCTAAGTTTTATGAGGGTAAATACTGAATTCAAAACATTTAGGGCACGGGTAGCCAGGTCAAGTCACTTCCAGAAAAGACATACTTACTAAACTGTCAAACTTGTGTATAGCCCATAGAAGTATGACTCCAACACTGCCGTTGTAGAACTAGAAGGTAAACTGTACCGCCCGCAGGTACCGTACCCTATACTTTTGTACATGAACAGCATGGCGGCTGAGGGTTAAATTTGAAGCCGATTAGAAGGCATTTGGCAACGTCACAATCAATGTGCGTAATTACGCATGTTGAGAATGTGCGTACTGCGCACTTACTAGGCGCACTCATACTGTACTATGTCTATTACAGTATGCCTTTGCGCGATACGCGCTTGATAACAATATTTTGTCCCTCACACAGTCAATGACTGACACCTTGACCCGTGTATGGAAGGCAATTCATCAACTAATCGACGTGTTTAATATCAAAATAACATAAGTTGGGTCTTATACATCCAGTAGAATGAGGCAACACTAATATTTATTGCACTAGATATGGCGATGGTCATGCAATTATGTTTAATCTGATGAATTGTATGCTATTCCATATAAATTTGGATATGTACAGCGTATCATACTTTAGATGACGTTTTGTGACGTTGTGTGACGTTGCAAAAAGGCTTCTAATCTCGAGACAGCCAAACCAACATGGCGGCTGAGTTTACCCCCCCTGGTATTGAAATCAGGCTGCTACAGACAGGTGACCACCTATACATGTATGACTGTATAACAATATCCTACCAAAGAAAATATGCATTTCTATTATGAGTATTATGTTGAAAAAGATGTTACTTGCCTGAGATGCTACCAAGAATTTTGAATGTGCTACTACTGCTATATCCATATAATGGATATCGCATTATCAATTCCAATCATCATTAGCTATCAACTATTTATCGTCTACAAAATCCTTCTTACTTTCAAGGCTTACCACAGACTTTTGCCTACAAAACTTTTTACCTACAATTATTACTTACTACTATTATTATCATTATTCATTAGCAAATAGACTTTATGAAATTATGTAAGACTTACTTCACATTTTGTCTCATTCCATTGAGTTCATCATTATATCTTTGTTGACTACCTGGAATGCAGATATTGAAGAAAAAATTGTTTATGCAACATGAACAACATTTTTATTACCATTTTTTTCTTCATATATACAAATTTGAGATTTGCATTACAAATTGCATCCCATCAAAACATAACAATTTAAGTAAAGACAAATTCACTCATGCAGTATGTATTACAATTGCAAACATTGTGTTAGAGAGTATGGTATCTTCTAGAACCTAGTACAAAGAAGTCACGAGTCAAACATAACAAAACAAATTATCTATAAATATATCTTTCTTATATATTTCTCTAATGAAAAAAATATATTTATTTAATTTCCAATTTTATTTTCCATATTAAAATGTATTCATTTATGTGAGGAGTATTATGTTGAAGAAGATACAACCATCTATATGAAGATGTTACCTGAATATTATGCTACTAAGAATGTTGATACTTTTAGAATATAGTACAAAGAAGTCAGGAGTCATAAACATCTGCTTTGATTTCTCTAAATATATATCTTTCTTATATACTTCTCTAATGAAACAAAATATATTTACTCAATTTCCATTTTTATTTTCAATATTAAAACGTACTGTCAATTTGTGTATTCAGATCAATGGAAATTACATCAATAGCAAAATATTACATTAAAAAACGAACACACATCTTCCCAACAAGGTTTAGTTAAGAAATGTGCACTTACTGGCTAAATTCTTCTGGAGGGCAGCATTTTCTGCCTGCAATCTCCTGATCTCACTCTCTGAATCTGACGAGATGCTACTTCCTCCGATGACCTCTTGTAACCCTTGACCCTTCTTTAGGTCACCGACCTCCTTTTCAAGCTGTTCATTCGATGTGCAGAGCTGGAGAGAAGAGGAAAGAGCATTGCATTAACATTTAATGTTCCTTGGGTGGTGCCACACTTTTAATGCTACAGGTATGTGTGTAGTTTAATCCCACTTTGCACCATCTGTACTGTTAAGACTTGAAAAGATCCTTGTTCTATCAGTTCATAATTACGAACAAACAGTCAACCAGAAATGCCATTTCTAATTAAAGAAAAAATTACCTTATTACAGTATGATAGGACAAAATCACAAGAATTAGCATTCAGAATCAAATACCAACTGTCCGTGTAACTTCACTGCATGTTTTATTTGAATATTTATTCTGATAAGAGGCTATGTTGGTGAGTGTATTGTGCATAATGACGAGTTTAATATTGAAGTAGAAAATTATTAGTATCCTTATCGCCTGGAATTCTGTTGCAGATTATTGTAATATCAATAAGTTGAAAATCTCATTTTTGTACATAGACATTAATAGCTACATACTGGAAGTTATCATGATAGAAAAAGTGGCATTGCAAAAAGGCGATAGTGAAAGTATACTATACCCTCTCTTCTAGAAGTCTGCTTTCTAGCAGTTGTCAGAGTGTAAAATTATAAAAATTTATCGAACTTAGCATTGGGACATTATTCCAAGCCTCCACACTAACTGTTTATTCTACTTGTCCATTTGAGCAAGCACAAATGTTCAAACTTTACTTGCCTGATCAGAAAATTTAGATGCCCGAAAAAGGATGTGAACCAAAAGAAAAATAATCACGCTAGGTAGTTTGATCACCTTGGCAAATAACTCGACTTGAAGCCATTCATGATCTGTTACTTTCCCAACATTGATAATTGTGTGCCAAGAGTGTCTGCTGACAGATATGCACGTGTTTTAAATATTGTTATTGATATCATTTACTTTTTTTTGCCCTTGCCACTGAACCAAAAGAAAAATAATCACGCTAGGTAGTTTGATCACCTTGGCAAATAACTGGACTTGAAGCCATTCATGAACTGTTACTTCCCCAACATTGATAATTGTGTGCCAAGAGTGTCTGCTGACAGATATGCGCGTGTTCTAAATATTGTTATTGATATCATTTACTTTGTTCTGCCCTTGCCACTGTGCTATTACCTTTGATAGCTCTTCAATGAGAGTTGAGTTCTGCAACCTGAAGTCTTCCTCCTGGCTCTGTAGCTTGCGCTGCAGACCGTCATTCTCGGCAAACAAAGCTTCAACATCCTGACCACAAGTAAATAAATAAATAAATAAATAAATATATATATATATATAAATAAATACATAAATAAAACAAATAGATTGATCAATCAATCAATCAATAAGTGTTTTAATAAGTAAATAAATACATAAGTAAATAAATAAATACATGAATAAACAAATAAATTAAATAAATAAAAATGTGACATTTATATAATAAATACATTGCAATATTGTTGTCATGAATACTTATTAACCTCATGAACAAGAGCTTTAAATCACTCATTGTGCTCATATTTTGTGAGACAGCGTTGTATGCGAAATTCAATGATTTGTTTATGTTACAATAAAGTCTTGAACACAAAGACGATAACGTTCCTGAACTTGTCTTGACCATTGTGGCCTATATTTGCGTGCTTTGGTAGTTGTGGTTTGATCATGTAGGTAATAGATAACATGGACTGTTTTAGGACCTGTACATGCCACTGTTATAAAAAACAAAGTAAAATTGTTTCATGTTAGTATTTATATGTACATAAGACCATGATGGAATCTCAACTCTGCACAAATGACACAACACATTTGTTTTCAATGCAAGAATATAAATCCTTTGACATGCTGCCACACCAAAACATTGGTTAGAGCTGAATAATAATAATACATTTCCAGTAGTATTATCTAATATGCTAAATATTGCTGCATTTTTCAGGTAATAGCATTATAGTCATTTATTCACACTAAGAACTTTACTCCCACAGTACCACACAAGTTGAGATATATACAATCTATTTGAAAATGGGTGACAAATTCTTTAATTCTTACCTTTGCTTTCTTGCTCTTCACAATAATCTATAGAGGGAGACAAAAAATTAAATGACCATTATGAAAAATGCCAAAATCCAAATGCATGTGTTGAGTCAATTTTCAGTACAATCAGTTTATATTAACTGCACCCCAACTTTGGATTGTCATTGAAAGGGAAAAACAATTTCTACATGATAAAACTGTGCTGGAAATTATTGCAACATAATCAAACTGTCATGCTTTCCCCCTAACTTTTGTAAACTTTTAGTACACAGAACAACACAAATGACATACTTGTTTCAGATTGGAGCACAATTCATAACAGAAAAGCATATCAAGCTTTTTACTTTACATCAACTGATATTACAGTCATATATGTGGTATTTTCATGAACTGTTTCTTTATCTCTGTGTATAAACCGTTCCCCCCTTTTTGCAAGTTCTTCTTTATGGAAAAAAGGGGGTTAATACACCAGCAAATACGTTATTCATTGCCATGGGTAATTGAATAATGTCAGGTAGGCCGGAAACTGTGGTATAGTAGTTGCTAAGTAGGCAATTGTCCAGCTCCAACCAACTAGGAAATTTGTTTAGAACCATTACTATGCTCATTAACAAAAGAGTGCGATATCACCACTTCGGTACTGTATGTATATCAATGCAGAGCTTATCAACACCCAACTTTGTATGATATATATTATAATTTGAATTTGAATATTCAACATTTGTATGTGAATCTACAAGACATGTATGATAATATATCAAGGTCTATGGTGACCTTATAATGCTTTCTGGTTACCAAAGTATTCTTCAATGATGTCTTACAAAAATTATATACTTACTTTGGAAGCTTTTTCCAGTTCTTTTTCACTGGCAGCAGATGTCTGCTTCAGCTGGCCCAGTTCTAATAACAATAGGACAAGGGAAAATGTTGTCAATCATGCAGTACTGATGAGACAATGTTTTTGTCATCATGTCAAGTATACAAAGGCACATAAATACAATCAATTATACAACATTTTTAATAGATACAAGAAATTTGAAGAAAATATGTTTTTTGGACAGTTAAAAAGTAATGTTTATAGGAATAAAACAATAGGTAAAAATAATGCCTGTCTTTCCAGAATTAAAGATCATCCGCTTTCTATAAACATTTTGGATGATTGCCACGTTACAAGTTTTAAAAAAAAATACAAAAAAAGTTAACACAAATAGGTAGGTACTGTTAATTTTGACAACATTTTGAATTCAATGAAATTGCAGATTATTTATTCTAAACCAGTAAATAGCTGTCAAATATTTAAACATTTAAAATTACAGAACTGTGAGTGGAAAGGGCAGCCATGAAAAAAAGTTAACCCTCAGGTTTATAAATATAATAAAAACTGTGTACTCACAATGTATTTCCTGCTGTTTGTAAACCACTAAATATTATAATTTATTGTTTTAAAAATGTACAACCCTAATTTTTGTTAAGTACATACCATTTTCTAATTTTCTTGAATGGTCCTTTAATTGATAGTTTGATGTTCGGAGTTCCAGCAGCTGATTCTGAAAAGATCAAAAATGTGACAGTGGTCTTAGAAGTTTATATATGTAGATTCTGTTATCATAAATGTTGACATTTGCGAAACATTACTGACTATCTGTATTGTATCATTAATTTATTAATGTTTCTTAATGCGTGCTCAGCCTGAAACAAACACACATAAACCAATACTAAAAGCAACTGTGTGTTACGCAATATGTACGCATTGTTGTAATAAACAAGCTTGTGGATAGTGGAGAAAGAGTGGCGAAAACTGTCAATTATCGTGCGTTTTTGAGACGATAATGCCTTGTTTATTTGGAATACTATGGACTCATGCATCATCGAGGGGAAATCCCCCGAACCCCTGCTCGTGACAATGACAAACGAGAACACTTGAAATTGTTAAAAAGGTGGAATAATCGGAGGGAAAGTCATGATTTTTTGTTCGGACTGAAGCACAAACAAAAGCTAGCAAAAGAATAATCTCATTAATTGATTGATTGTTTGAAAAGTAAGGCTCTACCAAAGAAACCGACTTCTAGACATAAAATATTAAAGGCGAAAGGTGAGTTTTAGTGATAGTTTAACTTTCAAGTCGATGTTTTGTGTAATTATTAACATTTATTGCCCTTTTTAGGGTTCGTTGTTGGTGAACTACGAGGGACTAAATTTGTTTGCGCATTAACATCAAGAAGGCCCTCAGCCTCGCATAAAAACCTTCACTTTGCTAAAGTTTGCGTGTTAATGAATGACTATCGCCATTAACTTTGGAGTAACTTTGGAGAACCTCATCACGGCTCACGCACCAATCATTTACCAATCATTTACCAATCACTAGCGAGCATTAATATTGTGACGTCATCATCCTGAATGAATGCGCGCAAACCTCGTCTGTGATTAGCTGCCGGTAATCTTTTCTTGGGGGGCGTGGTCTGTCCGCTAATTTACGGCTCAACGAGAGTAGAGCCACAGCCACAGGGGTGCAGTTTACCAATAAAACATCACCCAACTAACTGACGTGAAGCAAGTGCACACCTGTATAGGTACCCACATGTAATGGGGATGAGTGCTCACCCATTCATCTACGGCCAGACAGCAGGCAAGCCCCACCAAATTAGACTGCACAATGCACTGCCACTGCCACTGCACTGGCCGATGGCGATGGCCGGTTGTGGCTTGTGCAGTCAAAGAGATGGTCGATTTAATTTTCAGCACATCCACATCATCACATGCACGCAATCTAAAAACAACTCATTAATTCCGTGCATAGAATTACATTTAAATAAATTCGTTCTTTTTAACATCCAGTCAGACAAGAAAATTGTGAATTTTACCTGCATCCGCTGGAACTCATCATCCGACAAGGACTGCGCCATCTTCGATCAGGTTCAGTAACTTCGATACCGATTACGATCGCTGCGCTGGTACGGTACATGAATATGCAATCGTGTATGTAATGTACGCGCGTATGGTATTCCTTCGAATTCTACCGATCGCGATACTTTGATACCGTATACTACAGCGAGCTTGACGGGTGAATGAAGCTGAACCAGCTAGCTGACAGCGGTAGCTACCGTAGCTAGCTAGAGAGAGATCCCGCCAGAGAGCTAGAGATGCGGTGTTGGCCGGGTGTTGGCCATCTAATAGATAGATAGATAGATAGATAGATAGATAGATAGATAGATAGATAGATAGATAGATAGATAGATAGATAGATAGATAGATAGATAGATAGATAGATAGATAGATAGATAGATAGATAGATAGATAGATAGATAGATAGATAGATAGATAGATAGATAGATAGATAGATAGATAGATAGATAGATAGATAGATAGATAGATAGATAGATAGATAGATAGATAGATAGATAGATAGATAGATAGATAGATAGATAGATAGATAGATAGATAGATAGATAGATAGATAGATAGATAGATAAATAGATAGATAGATAGATAGATAGATAGATAGATAGATACTAGATAGATAGATAGATAGATAGATAGATAGATAGATATAGATAGATAGATAGATACTAGATAGATAGATAGATAGATAGATAGATAGATAGATATAGATAGATAGATAGATAGATAGATAGATAGATAGATAGATAGATAGATAGATAGATAGATAGATAGATAGATAGATAGATAGATAGATAGATAGATAGATAGATAGATAGTCAACCGTAAGAAAACATAGTTTCCGAATTTTCGCCCATAGGGCTTCGTAGATAGAGTAGATAGATAGATAGATATAGATAGATAGATTTCCTTTTTAAACGGCCTTGGAATCGATCGTGTTAACTAGTTTTGGCATAATTAAGACATTGCAAAACTAATAGGGCCCCCGTTTGATGGGGTGGTAGCTCAGCCCCTAGCAGTTAGTTCCTCAACAGTTCAATTTTGGTATAGAGGGCGCTGCAGGAAATAATTTTTTTAAGAGGTAATGAAAAACTGAGTGTAAAATTTGAAAGAGAATACAATTTTAATGGCAGAATAAACTTTATTTGATCAAAATCGGTTCAGAAACGGCTGAAATATCAATAAATGTACCCGATCGTAATAAATCCGCCCAGATTTATTCGATGATAACAAAAAAAAATGTAAATGCCTATATTTTTTCAAAAATTATCTAAAGTGGTTTTTAAATAGTTGTTGATGATCTTTCTATCTAATCATTATTTCAACAAAACATCACATGCATAATTTTGTATGAAAAATGGTTGAAACCAATGCTTTTTTAGAGAGCGCCCTCTTGTGTTTTAATGGCTCTCAAAATTATAACATGCTTTATAATTAGTCGTTTGTAATGTTTTATACATTTCGAGCATGGCGGAGATAACTATTAGTTTGTAGCACTGTGGTTATTGTGCAGTTTTTGGTTACTTATAAGCTCAGCCTTACCAAAACTGTACTATACCTCTTTAATTTGGGGCTATATCAGCAGTGGATGGATGGTGCATGGTGTTGGTGATCGAGGGGGTTAAGTACAATAGTAAATGGTAGTATTATTCTCCACTTTGATTGCACCTTTTTATATTTGGTTTAACTTTGATTATTAAAGTGTATAACACGGCACTATGAAAATCATATGTACAGGAGCATAATTGTTTTAACAAGAAACATGAGTAGAAGATGAGTTGGCCCTTAATAGCCCGGTCACATATCAACGGATTGCGCAATCGGATGTCAAACGGAGAGCTAAATTTTCCATCCGTTCTATACGTTGCTTGTCCGTTCCTTGTCCGGTGACGTACGTTGTTCTATGTTTTGTACATGAAGCAATGGAGACGACTTTCATCACCGGATAATTTAAATTCGCAAATTGTCTATTCGTTGGGCATACGTTTCCGATATCCGTTGATATCTGACCGGGCCATTATAGCGAGGGGTCCCCAGGCCGATATCCCTCCTCCAATATTTTGGTGAATAACTTATAGTTTATAGTCCGTTATATTAGTGATGACAAATAACGAATGAGGAATATCAGACCTGCGAAGTGGTAATAATAAGCAAATGTTATAAAGCGCAATATTCGCATGTCCCTATGCGGCTATATATCAGGAGAGAAAATCAGAGACAATGAAACACAACTAAAATATTGTACTGCATGGGTTTCAAACAAAAATGCATATAGATGAGATATTAAAGGGATCTATAGTAACTCTGTTGGCATGTGCAAAAAGTGATGAATGGTTGGTTTAGGCTAATGTGTAGTTTTGTGATCTGGCTGGGTGTTTCACTGAACACTAAAATCGATGTTATGATCGATTTATAGTGATTAAGAAGATGCTAAAAAATTATTTATAGTGTTTAGTGACTCTTGAGCATTGTGTGAACATTTCACGTTAAATGGATGTTATATGGCCGAGTAATGAACACAAATGTAAAGTGATATTGCTAACTTTGTTCACTTTCCAGTGGATAATCAAACATCCAAACACTTCAATAGTAAATATCTTTTTAAGGAAAGGGAAATAAAAAAAAATTAAAAAAACTTGTATACGAATACAATAAGGTATGAGAGAACCACGAGATTTCTAATGAAGTTTTGTGGATTTTGACAATGTTACTAGATAGCTACTCCTATGTGGAATTTTAACATACGGACATACAAATTACGCACGTATAAAGATCACACCCACACGCATACTCAAACATGCACACAGTCGATCACATAATGCTGACTTTCTTGAAAACTATCGAAAGTGCGAAAAGTGCGATGACCCATTTGTTTATTTTAAAAGTGCGTTCACCTCCAAGGCGCCGCACGCGCCGCGCCAGCTGGGGGAGCGCGTGAATTACTAGGCCCGTTCTCACTGGCGCAAATAATCGCGATGCAAATTTGTAAAGGGCGGCGTTTTGTACTGTATAAGGTCCGATTTTCGAAGAAGAAAAAAAAAACGTTTTGAATTTTTTTTTTGACCTGTGGACATACAATTTTAAAAATAATCGCGATGAGGATCGCGATGCAAATCACGATAAGTTCTGCGATTTTTCAAAAAATCATCGCGATTATTTGGATTTTAATATCGTGATTATTTGGCGCGCGCTGCATGTGTGAACGTGCATGGGTGAACGTAGTCTAGGAATTCTACAGTCTTTGGTTCTATACTCTGTGAACTGTACGCGCGTGCATACACCTTTCCCCCATACATCGCGTTAAGTGTGAACTGTATGCCTGTTGGATCTGCCGGATCACTCGAGTGAGTACAGATCAATGCTGTATACAGAGCTCTCTCATGGCGGGTTCGGGGTGGCGGAGATCAGCTCTCGAAAGTCTACATCTAGTCTAGGGTGAACGGGGGTGAACGGTCAACAGAAAAATAATTTCGAAATTCTGATCGCGATGCAAATCGCGCTAATTAAGCCAGTGAGAACGGGCCTAATTATGATTAAGGGGCCTAATTATGATTAAGGCGCCTAAAATCAAGCATGTCCATGTTGTTTGAGATATTTAATTCATCCAAAATAATAGTCAAAAGATCATGGATGAAAATTATTCAACGATTGAAAGTGTGTATTAATCATTGATTGCTGTGATAATTTTCCTTCAAAAATCTGAGAA
>JBAMJV010008838.1:0-78173 GCA_037951105.1 Echinarachnius parma | reverse complement strand
AATTCATTTTCGGACTAACGAACCTTCTGAATAACGAACCCGATTTCATTTTAGGAATAGCGAACCTTCAGAATAACGAACCTTCGAAATAACGAACCTTCGGAATAACGAACCCGATTTCATTTTAGGAATAGCGAACCTTCGGAATAACGAACCTTCGGAATAACGACCTTCGGAATAACGAACCTTCGGAATAATGCAACAAATGTTCGGATTAACGAACCCTATTTAATTTTCGGATTAACGAACACTCAGGTATAGGAAATTTGCTGTGTTCGGAATAACGAACCTTCGGAATAACGAACCTTCGGAATAACGAACCTTCGGTATAACGAACCTTCGGAATAACGAACCGCACCCAACTATATATATCATTTTGAGATGAAAAATTTGAGTGTAAAGCGGGGATAATAACAAGGTACTATGTTTACTTTAATCATAACTACAACTGTATACCGTGATCAGTTATGTGTAATGTATTATTTACCAGACAATTAAAGCTTATGGTCTACTATTTCAAGCTATGTACAAAAAGTCTAAACTCATTCTGGTAAACTTTTGGGCGGTCACAATTAGTTTGCGGCTATACATGACGATGGTACCGTTTAATGGTACTTTTACTTGCACATCATCGAACGACGCCTATGTTTCTTGTTATTGTTTTGCTTTAAGTAGTACATTTATTGTACAAACTGACAAAGGGTTGATTAAAATGTTGTCATGTATATGTCTAATTAGGGATGTGTGACGCGCCGCTGCTTGGTGACCTTTTTCTTTTGGGTCTTGCGCATATTTTAAAACAAAAAATTTTGAAAATCGGACCTACCGTTACGAAGGCCACGTGACCTTTTGTCTATGCATGTCAGCCCGAAAGTTGCTCAATTTCGTGATTTGTGTACAAAACATATGGAAATATCAGTTTTCGTAAAAGGAGGTATATCATTGGTTATTTGGTCTTGTTTACATTTTATATGTTTGTTTTGGGGTTCAAAATAGTTGAATTATAGTTAGAAATAAAAAAACAAAAAAAAAATAAAATACATAAGTAAAAAAAACCAAAGAATACATAAGAAATTATAAAAACAATAGAAAAACATAAGGAAGAACCTGGCTCTTCCAATTTTTTTGTCGTATTATTATTCCAAATGCCTCTAAAGAATATATGTAGTGAAAACCAGAGTTTAATTATGAAGAATATAAGATTTATGGTAAAAATATGAATTTTATGACCTTATTTGCATAAATTACCATAAATATGCAAATTAATGAATTGTTCAAAAAATTGAAAAATACCATTGTATTCTATTATACACTCACTTATCATGCGTGCAATTTTTCACGGCGATTGGCCGCTCCGCGGCCGAGATCTTAGGGGGGGGGGGGGGCATAATGCCCCCCCCCCCCCCCCCCCAGCCTGCTGAAGACCTCAAATAGCCCGGCCTTTTTAGGGTTAACACAAACTAGTCAATTGTTATGAGATATTTACTGCATTTAAAGGGACTTAGTAACATTGTCCAAATCCTCAAAATCCAATTAAAATTATAGTGGTTCACTCATACCTTGTTGTATTCATATCAACAAAAACAGCATGGGACAGGTTTCGGTTTTTTTCAAATTTCCTTTTCGTTTAAAACTGAAAGTTTCCAAATATTACATTTCTGTTGAAATAATGTCTTCCGATTTTGAGAGTAAAAGAACTGTCTAGTACAGTGTCTTAAGCGTACAGCAAGTGAATTGTTCATCCATGTTCTGACATGCAGTGGGCGGCAATTTAACCAGGACTGCCCATTTCAATCATATTCAATTCAATTTGATTGTCACATTTGATAAAAATGCAATATAAACCAGCAATGAAAAGAATAAACAAAATGTAAAACAGAGAAAGTCATAAATACACAAAAACAGCATAATGTGTGTGTGAGTGTATGTGTGTGTGTGTGTGTCACTTAAAAAAAAATCACAAAAAAAAAAAAAAAATGTGTGTGTGTGTGGGGGCGGGGGGGGGGGGGGGTGTATGACATATTGGTCTACACTCAGTTGGACTCATTTTGTCTACTTCCTGATGCCTTAAACTTCCATTTCCCCCAACTCGAAATTCGACCCATAACCTAAAACCTAACCATAACCCGTATGCCAACCTTTAACCCCTATTATAATTATTTAAACTTTTTATTTATTTTCGTTTCCAACACAATAGTTATACATATCAATTTGATTCATTTACAAAATTAAGGAAATAAAGCAAAAAGAGGAATCCACTATCCAGCAATCATTGTATAATTTTGGACCCCTCAAATAATTTCGTAACTACAAAAGGAACTAGAAATAGAAAAAAGGGATGCCAACGGAGACAAAAACGTCCATATTATTGTATTCCTTTATAATATAAACTTAACCTTTACCTAAGCATGATAAACGAGTAAACTTACACCTTATAACAACTTATTTATCTAATGGGAAGTTGCCTGATGATGGCGATAGTGATGATGATGATGGTGAGGAAAATGATGATGGTGATGATGATGCTGGTGTCGATAATGATGATGACGATGATGGTGGTGATGATAATAATGACGATGATGATTATAATGAGGAAGATTATGATGATGATGGTGATAGGGATGGGTGATGATGATGCTGATGATAATGATGATGATAACTATGATTATAACGACGCTGCTGATGGTGATGATGATAATGATAATTATGATGAGATAACGACGCTGAGCACTGATGGTGATGATGGTAATGATGATAATAACATGTGGTTCCTTCCAAATTACTATCGTCATATTTCACGTAACTGTATCGTTAGTGTCGCTTATTCACATAACTATTATGCTTATTTGTTACTTAAAAGTATTATAAATTCATATCATCACTACTTATTTGTTACGTAAAACTACCATAAATTCATATCATCACTAATTACTCGATGCACTCGTTTTGTCAAATCCAACACAAATAACATGAGCCGAGACAATTTGTTTTTCTAATAGTGGATAGATACGTTTATTGCACAGCAAACCACACTCCATCAACTGTCTACGACACACATGAAATTATGCGCATAGTTATTTGATTTAATTTCATGATTGCTTATGTAACGTGTACTATAAGTAATGTCAGCCCTATGCAAAATTTGCCATAATACGCACATTTAATTGATTTTATAGATGCAATTGTATCTAGTTGAGGCTCCCAATACAAGTTCTGGCATAGGCTCTGCCTAAGTTGTCATCCTCTTTGCATCTTTGCGATGACTAGATCTCTAACATTCCCCTTTCATGTCATACATATTGTACTTTATGTAGACTTTTGAGGTTCGACACTGTTGATGTTTTCCCCAAGGCATACACAACACTGTAGCTCTACCCATACAAACTTGTTGAAAAGTGGTATAGTAAATTAAAGCTAAAAGGGGTCCATAGCTTACGGTTACTTATACGTTCATAATTCATGCTACTTCCGAGTCATATATGTCATATAGATATCACTATAATGGAAGTAATATATGTTTTTTTAGACGACTTTTATTTAACAGCTGTGTTGGACTGACCACTGGAGGATGCTTTTCCAACGATATTGCATAAAACGTCACCCAAACGTGCACAAGCAAAAGCGAGTTACGTCACCACCGACATAACAGCAGACCTCAACACTAGAGCTTACCTTACCCAGCTTTGGTTAGTTCATGCTCAGATGACGATCATGCGGTACGTTGGAAAACATGGTAACCTCTAGTGGTCAGTCAAAACAGATGTTATGGGTCTCACAAACATGTATACATTTTATATTATGTGTTACCAAAGATATACGACAAGAAGAAACATAAGTGAGCACTTCCAGGAACCGTGAGAGAAAATGGCTTGGCAGTCTGGCTCCCCTTTAATAACCCCTTCTTCCACTTGATATGTGACATGTAAAGCTCCAGGGTGACAATACTTATGGCACACGGTATATGTTACGATTTTGTACACAAACATTATTTGTCTTGTTTAATGAGTAAATAACCATATCGAGCCCAGAGGGTACAATGCGCCCCCTTCCCCATGCCCGGTTGTCACTTCTAACGTTTATGTTATATTTGTATTTCGTATATGTTCACTATTAAGTGAAATGCACTTCTAACGTAATAATAGTTTAATGTCTTTTTCAATTCTTACATAGTTAAATGCAAACATGTAGTTATACATTATTAGTTGTATCATAGTAAACACTTATAGTTTTGACTGTTTCAAGGGTAAACTAATAACACAGAATGTAACTAGTTTCTGAATGATCATAGACTGACACCAATGTCAGATTATCTATTCATGTTTTGGTGTTAATGGAAATTGCGCGTAATAAAATGAACTAAACATGAATACAACATAATCACACGTATAAGACCGCACAGAAAATTGCAGTAAACTGTTCTAAGCGTGTGTATATACCTATAGTGTTTTAGCTGATGACATACATATTGGCATCGCACTTATATTGATTAAATTTGGTGATGTTCTATTCCTTGCCATACACATGAATGACGAACAAGTATCATGTCGAAATCAACGCAATAATTTCAGTCATAATATGAATGTGTATCGTTTATATGGATAACATGAATTGAGCTATGCGACAAAGTACGCAGATAATTTGATATGTTGCGTCAGTTGAGCGACGCCATCCCTTTGTATGGCGCTATAATGTCAAATTCTGAGAATTTAATAACATTTGATGACTTTTTGTTTTTCATTATTTGGCATGTCTGGTAGTACAGAATTCTAAAGTATACAGGCTTTACAAAGAGCAAATACAAACTTACACTATTACAAAACATGAATGTAATGAATCAAAGGACATTCGACAACTCACATATTACTTAAAAAAACAATGTATGATTACAAGCTAGTATACTCAAATGAACGACACATAAATTTACATTAAAAAACAACAAGAGAAAACTAATGTCGATAAGCAAAATGACTGACAAAGTATGAATTGTAATACATTTTTAATATTGTATATCAACTGTTAGCGTGGACTTTGACTTGGATCTCCGATTGTACACAATGGCCCGTATTCACAAAGGAGGTTTGTATGGTTCAAACCGAGGTTTACATCTATGGAGAGAGAATGTGTACCATCAACATTGTTAACAAGTAAGGAATTAACATTCTCTCTCCATCAGTTTACAATTGGCATTCCATAGATGTAAATGGTCAATTTCGTAAACTGATGAACGAAATCATTATGTGTACATTACATTTAATTCATTCTTTTCCTAATTTAATACTTTACTTGAACATTCAATAATATAAATTTCGAATTCTATTTGAAATGCTTTTCTTTTCGGAAATATAATTTTTCCAAAACTTTTGTCGGCCAACTTAAATGCTTGAGTATACATGTTAATTGAATGCATCAAAAAACGCTTATACTCACTTGATTGACGTGCTAAATGGAACACGCGAAATGCAATATTTACAATATTTAAAGCATGTCGTGAATTTAAATGAACCGATCATAAAGTTTAGGAATTTGGCCAAGAAAAGGTGTACTACACGACAGCAGATCTACAAATTTAGGACAAAAAACACAATAAGGTAGTACATATGCTATATAATTTGTTTTACTTTTTTGTTGTTGTTGTTGTTGTTGGAGGGGACACATAGATCAAACATGAAACATCGTAAAGAATTTCGTAAACTGGTGAACGAAATCATTATGTGTACATTAACTTTCATAGATTCTTTATCTTAATGTATATTTAACTTTATCAATCAACCAAATATATTTCGCATTGTATTTGAAAATAGTTTTCTTCTCGCAAATTATAAATTTTTTCAAAACATTTGTCGGCCAAATTTGCTTGTGTTATTGATTTAATAGACTTCTTATTGAATGCAACAAGAATTGCTTATATTTACTTGATGAACATGCTAAATGGATCACGCAACATGCAATTTTTATAATTTAAAGCATGTTGCTTAATTGTCGTGAATTTAAATGAACCGATCGTCAAGTTCAGGAATTTGGCAAAGAAAAGGTGTACTACACGAAAGCAAATCTATCAATTTTGGACAAAAAGCACGATAAGGTAGTACATTTGCTAACATTTATTTATTTGTTGCTTTTTATTATTATATTTTTTGTTGCTGGAGGGAACACATAAATCAAACATGAAACATACATAATGACTCTTGTTGTAAACTCCAATGACCCCCCCCCCCCCCAAAAAAAATAAATAAAAATAAAAATAAATAAATAAAAATAAAATGAATAAATAATAAATAAGTAGTTATAATAGATAAAATAAAACAAAATATAATAAAACAAATAAAATAAAATTAAATCGAAAAATGAAAATAATACTATCAATAAAAAAATAAAATTAAAACATGTTCACAGTCCCATAGGCATGTGTACACAGTTTGACAAAGAAACCGACTTTATTCTAAATTTGGAAAAGTGGATTTAGTGCCTGTTGAAATTAAGATAACATGAAAATAAAAAAAATAAAAAAATGACACATCCAATACAATTTATAAATACAAAACAAAATAATAAATTTAAAAAATTAGAAAGTTCAACTACATTATTGGTTTTAATTGCGATCGGTTTTTGTTAACAAGCCCCCCCCCCCCCCCACCCCCCAAGATAGAACAGATGGCAGCTATCTCACTGTATTACATAATATGCGCTGAATCCCGGACGAGTCAGGCGACTATCGGTGATGAAGGACAGGGTCATTACATTCCCGGTTGATGTGACAGGGCCTGGAATGAGTGAGTCGCACAACTCGGCAAGGAGGCTACCGGTAGAGATATCTCCATCATACACCTGAAGACAAAATAATTTTGAAATAAACTGTTATGATTCTGACGAGGTGTACTCATGAGTCATGATTGTTACATATTTTGCGTACACATGTGTATTTGTAGCATATGTTCAGTCGCGTTCAGTCGTGTTTTGTTCGCGTTATAAGTTATGAACTGGTTTTTATTTGTATGACGAAAGAACCTATATTTGTCATACTTAGATAATACCGAGTTTGACAAGCACGGTCATCTGTGTTAGTAATTACTAATTGTTGACATGTTGACCATCGAACTGTTTAGATTTATATTAAAACAAGATGAATGGTTTTAGAGGGGAAGTACAGTTTTGGTAAGGTCGAGCTTTAGTAACCAAAACTTGCACAATAACATTACAAACTAGTAATAGTTATAACTCCACCATGCTCGAAAGGTTTAGCAGATTACAAACGATTAAGTAAAATGCCTGTTATCATTAAAAAAAAAGCCATTAAAACACAAATTGGATATTCTAAAAAGCATTGGTTTCAACAATTGTTTCATACAAAACAATGTCTGTGATGTTTTGTTGCAATAATGATTACATATAAGATAAAGATCATCAACAAACCTTCTTTGAAACTGTTTGAAAAAGTGTAAGCATATTTTTTATTCAAACAAATTTTGTAAAACAAAAAAGTCATCGAATAAATATTCCGATTGGATAAGGTCTTGCATCGTGATGTCGCCTCTTTTGCGTTACATGCCGACTTGGGCTTCTACGAGACAATGTTACAGTTGAGAGCAACTATTTTCTGAATAACTCTCCCTATCCTATCAAAACGATACATTAACTGAAAGGAAATTCACAAGGAATCTAAATATACACTTAAAAATAACACTAGGTGCATACATTTGTTTTTTCATTAACAACATGGGATTGTGAAATTTTGTTTCACGTTATAGAGGTCAATATTTTCCACTATAATTTGTCCTAAGGTAGCTCTAGACAACTAACGATAATGTTTTTATGCAGAGCACACTTAAACCTTTACAGCAATATTTTTAATCATACTTAATGAAAAAAATAACAAACAATAATCAATAATGTTTTATCATGTAAGAGTCACTAAAAGATTATAATATAGAGGGCAGGCCTAGTATTGTCAAATAATAAGGCTTAATAAGTAAGCTTTAATATGAAACCAAATTTGTAGTATTACGCCAAGTTTTTGTGAAGAAAGTAACGTTTTTACAACAACAACAAATCACAAAATGTTTTAGTCCAGATTGTGCCCCAAAGCCCCAAATTGTCTATTGTGTTGATTTAGTTTAAAAACAAACTGTCAGTAAACACTTTTTTTTTTTTTACTTTGTTTTAGAAAATTCTTTTCAATGATGAAAACCTAACGCTATGGCGACCATTTACCACTCACATTGTGCGTAATAAAATTGCGCATCCATTAACGTTTAAATGATAACAATCGGTAAAATACTTTTTGAGATATATGACAAAATGCTAGGGGGGGTACTTAGTTGTTGTGAGTAGTGTACATTTAAAACTCTGTAGACAGGTAGCTTATTGCCCTGTAAGATGATACCAGATTTGTTAAGAATGGTTTTGAAAACAAAATAAAAAATTGATATCACAAAACCCCAACATGTAATGGCGCCACCCTATTTAGAGGCGAGTTCATGAAGATTTTAGGCGTTTTTGAACCGATACTGAGCAAAAAAAAGTGTATTATGTCACTAAAATTGTATGTTCTTTAAAATTTTACACTCAATTTTATTATCTCACAGAAAAATTATTTTGTGCAGCGCCCTCTTTACTAACTGAACTACCCCTTTAACTTCTTGAGGAATTTTCCAAAGTTGTATAAATCACAGATATGTTAAGAGACGAACAAATATCATCATTAATGCCGGAGTTAAATGCGTTGTGGTTTATACAACTTTGAAAAAGTCATTACCTTCATTAACTTCCACGGGGCCATGTCCGTAAAGATCCATTCTCATGCTGATGTAATTGCGCCAGGTAACAGGGCGCACACGCACGAAGCGGCACACTAGCGAGGTGGGGAAGGCATTCAATACCACGGTATTTTTATCAGAATTGCCTGAGAAGACCTAAAAAGAGATGGCCAAAATAACACATAATCTAAATTGAATGCAAACATGACAATCTAACACAACACAACCATTAGCTCGTTTATATAAAGGGAGCCAACGTCTGTCATGGTCGATAACAAAACTGAGGCATACAAAGCGTGAGGGTAAGATGGAGCAATGTCAAAGACATGTCATGTAATCACTGGGGGAAAAGTTCCGATTAAGGAGATAATAGCTTTCCCCCGAAACGGCGGTAACGTTCGCTCGCGAGACGCAGGTGTCATATTTCAGCCACTTGAGCGAGCAAACTAACCGCTCCGACGAGATGTGTGTCCCCTAGGTCTACACCTATTAGTTTTACGTATCGTTATGTCTAATTCTAACTCCATTTAACAGGATTTAAGTTCCGCAACTCAAACTTGACCCTAATAATAATACCCAACAAAACCTAAAACTAATATTATCCTAACCCTTTACAAACCCTTAGCCCTAAAATCCAAATCCACTCTAACTTCTGAGTTCTGATATCATTGATAGATGAAATTACGAAATGGAATATATTATATTTGTGTACATGGTGTGTAACGTAAATGTTTCGCCTTCGTCCATTCGCCTGATCTACTCCCAGTGTGTCCGTTAATCGTGTTGGCTATATAATATATATGATCGGGCATGCCTTTACAGGGGAGACTATATAGAGCGGAGTCTACCAGTCGTTTCAAACTGACTTACGCATGTTGGTATCTGTATATTTCCTTCAATTTCTTGAAAACGGCACGGTAAATTCTAATTTGGAACGGTCATTCTTTTAAAATCAGACCCTAGATTGAGATAAACACAGTCTTTGCCCCGCCAAATAAGTATCAACCCGAGCGCCTCGGTTCATTGAACTTTCGCTATAGCGCAGTAGTAGAGACGAAAGCGTTGTGGTTCTTGCGTGTGTATACCATAGTGTATGCCGACTTTCAGTGCGTTGAGCTATGAATCCCGCGTCCGTACGCTGAATATGCCCCGTTTCGGAGATCTTCTTTATCGGAACTCTTCCCTCACTGGTAATAAGGGAGTTCGTAGTTACAAACTGCGCATGCGCCAATTTCTGAGACGAAAATTCACTGTACCAAAAACATCGATATCGCCCGTTGTCACATAGACCTTAGTGCAATTATTGTCACATTTGAAACGTGCTTTCACGTGAAATTTTGCTCGAAGTCATGAATGTTTTTTCTGAATTAATCATAATGGACATCTCATATACATTAGACTGATTAAAAAAAAAAAAAAATTCTATTTATTTTCGGATTTTAACAAAAATGCCAATGTTCGTATCGGGGCTTTTATTGAAATCGAAAAGGCCCCATATTTAGATTTTGGTGTACTGTTTTCTTTTAAGTGTTGAAAACGGGCAAAGATGTGATTTTTATTCAAAACAAATTTATTTAGCCTGCTTCAAGTTTGAAAATTAAAATGAATGGTTATATTTATTCAATTTTATATATTTTAGGATTAAGGAGAGTTTTTTTGGTCAGGTCTTTCAAACGTAACGAAACACAAGGATAATTCACGCACGCACGCGGAAATTCTGCATAGAGCTCGGTACTTTAAATGCGTGCGCACAGGCTGTGCCGTAAACGTACGCGTTAAGCCTCAATTTTGGTACAATCTTCCGAAAACCCGATGACGTCATACTACTCCACGGGCTAACTACGAACTCCCTTATTGGTCTAGGAAAGGGACATGAGAGATAGATTTTTATAGAAACGTTTGCTATATTTACAAGATTAGAAGGCACCATCCTTTTCATTATCATTATTATCAGTATTACCATTATAATCGTCATCATCATCAAATCTTCATAATATCATGAAAATATGAATAAAATTTAATCAAACATGTCAAATGTTATAGTATTCAAGGGTACGATTTAAGGAACAGATTGACAAAGTCGAGGGTATAGGCGTTGAAGCCATTTAAACGTAAAACACAAAATAGTAACAAAATAGTAAATGTAACTATGAAACATAGAATAGCACTCACCACATCTGACCCATCAGTGCTGTCTTGAATCGTGTCAAATGTTACACCATCCATGCTGTAGTCGACCTTGTAGCTCGTCACCAGATCGCGAAAATCCGGATTTCCTTGGGTTGCCACGGCAACGACTTTGTAGGTAGAACCGAGATCAACCTGAAAAGACAATCGTAAGATTTTTTAAATGTATATAGTATTATTAAAATTGTATTGCCTCTGTATGACGTTTTGTTCACAAAATATTTATACTTGCATTGTCGAATCCGCTGCTGATTATCATGTTCGTATTTACACATTTGTAATGCATTACACCTACATTATGTAAAATTGACGTGCATTTGTGTCCTGCACCAAGACACTTTATATCTCAACCCAGGTGAAGTAAATTGGTACTTGGCATGAATGTTTTCCTTGAAATGCTTGACCGCTTGAATGAGGATGCTTGGCTAAATCCAATCGATTTGATACTTAACCCCAAAAAGACTGGGCTATTTTGAACCTTTAAAAAACTGGGGGGGGGGGGGGGGCTAAAAGGGCCCCCCCCCCCCCCTAAGATCTCGGCAACCGAGCTCCGATCGACTCCAAATTTGGCATCACAATAGATGTCCATAAGGTCTACAATATTGCGTATTTAAAAAAAAATTTAATTAGAATATGCTAATTAGAGCTAATTAATTATACGAAAATTTTATTTTTTTGTATTTTTTTTGGTTTTCTCGGCAATCGAAACTCCGATCAACTCCAAATTGTGCATAGTTAATTTGTTTGTTTTAATTATAATATGCTAATTAGAGCTAATTGATTATGCGAAAATTGTATTTTTTCCGTATTTTTTGCATTTTTCTTTATATTTGGTGATTCTTATCAAACAAAATTGTGTTCCTAGTGCAGCATACATGCTAAGATTATATAAATTGACCCAATCTCTGATAAAACAACAGGATAATCATGAAAATTGATTTTGTTATACCGTTTTCTATGTTTTTTCTTTGTTTTTATCCATTTCTTTGTTTTTCGTTGTATTATTCTCTATATATTGTATTGTTTTATGCAAATGAGAATACAATAAGTATTTTCACCATGCCGAATTTTCTGTGACATGCGATCGCAAAATGTTACGTAACACATGGATCGCTGACCCGGTGTGCGCAAATTTGGTATCAAAAGTTGCGCAAGACTCTTTAAGCGTTGCGAAGTAATCGCGAAAAACGCGGAGGGGGGGGGGGGGGGGGGGGCTAAATCAGCCCCCAGTCTTTCTAGGGTTAAAGGGGACCACCAGGCAAAACAAACCACACAAATTATAGGTTTTAACGGTTATGTGGTAGAAAATATATTATGAACACTTTGAAAAGGGTCGTGTAATTCATAAACAATGCGATTAATGACCAGCAGTTACGACACCAATATTGCCTCATGGTTCTGTATTAGAAGATTATCTTGAGTAGTATATTCCACCAACACATTCAGAACAAATATATTTATGTTGTGTCCTATATAACGTACGCTTGAATACAATTGGCTTACTCGCAGAGGTTTGGCGCATAGGGAGCCATGAGGCCATTTGGTTCCGTAATTTGAGTGATGGTATTGAATTGTATTGATTATAAATTACACAACCCTATGTAACGTGTTAGGCACCTATTCAATATCACATAGCGGTACTTCTTTTTCTTTTTTCATAGACTACAACAAAGCATTTGACTGCGTTGACCATGATCTGCTGTGGAAATTATTGAGAGAGATGGGCGTCCCAGAACATCTTATTGTCTTATTGAAATAACTACACAAAGACCAGAAGGCCACAGTCATGGCTGACTTCGGCAAAACCGAGTGGTACGTTGTGGGATAAGGTGTCAGACAAAGGTACATACTATAGTCAGAGAGCATGAATATTCACGTGGGATTGTGTGTATGAAAGCAAGCGATCCATTGATATATCTCAAGGGCATCCCAAATAGCAATAAAAACACATGTTTGTATGAAAGTTGATCTGTATTGGTAATTTATAAGATATTCACTTTTTAAAAACTTTTGATCACAATACAAATATTGACCTCCGAAAGCTACCGAATATCTACGAGCCGATGATCGGTCGTCACATCACGAAAGGTCAAGTCAGGTCACATTGCTGACAAAGGCTTTAGATGACAGCCGACAATTTCAGAGGTAAATATTTGTATTATGATAAAAACTTCTAAAAAGTGCATATCATAAAAACACATATTGGCAGTCTGAAATCTTTGGGAGGTGAAAATTGTTAATTATAGATCGGAAAGCACACAATTGTAAAGTGCGTATCTTATCGGCGGAGACGTCGCCGCGACTGCCGCGACTGCCGCGACTGATCAGTCGCGGTAGTCGCGGCGACTCGGGAGACCCGAAAATGGTTTGCAATCTCACCAAGGCAACGTCTCGGAGACGTCTCCGAGACGTCTTCTCTCAGTCGCCTTTGTCTCCAGTAGGTCGCAGCGACGTCGCGGCGACGCGTCGCCAGTCGCGGACAAAATTAGTCTCCGCGACGTCGCCGCGACTGATGGAGACGTCGCGGAGACGTCTCCGCGACCAGCGGAGACTGAGTCACCAACTGGTCGCCAACTAGTCTCCAGCCTGGTGAGATACTACCTTAACCCTGATAGGCCGGGGCATTATGATCCGGCCCCTCCCCTCTCCTGGGATTATTCCGATCGCTCTGGAAAGCATAACGATGGTGCCAATTTGTGCCCTTTTCATTTTGAGCCTTGCGCATCTTTTAAAACCAAATGTGCAAAAATCGGACCCAACGTTACGAAGTCACGTGACTTTTGGTCATTTGTGTGATATGTGTACAAAACATATGGAAATATATTGTTCATAACAAGAGATACTACAATGGTGTTTTAGTTTTGTTTTAAAAGGCGTGTTAGGGGGTGGCTCGAAATAGTTGAATTATAATTAAATATAACAAAACAACCTAAACAATACAACACATAAGTTAAAATAATACAGAGAAAATAGAGAAATTATGCATTACGTTTCACTAAGTTAGCCGTGATCTCCACCACGGTGGAAATCAACTCAACCATTTTAATAGCTTTCGTCAACATTCCATGCCCTGTTAACTGCCCCCCGAGACCTAGTGGTATTATAGAGATAATCTCCTCCGGTTACACGCAGTAAACTGCATGACCACTAGTCTAGGTTTCTAGACCTTTTCATTCTTATTCATTGTGTGGGTGTGACTGATATTATATTGACTCAATAAATCCTCCCAGTGTATAGTAGCGAAGTCATTATTATTGACTAAGTATTAACACATGACCTATAAACATTCATAACCATGTATATTTAAGACTTTAAGTGGTCTGTAGCAAATAAAAAGAATCATGTACACTTCATCCACATAATGAATGATGGCAAAGTTATTTAATCTCAAAATCTTTAAATTCAACATTGTCATTGATTTATATTTAGGTATAATTATGTACAACATTCATGATTACTACACAACTACATAATTCATACAACTTATAATTCTGTTTTTTCTACCATAACCCCCCCTCCCCCTCTCCTATACTAAATGCGGTTGATCCTCTCTCCTCTCTACTCCTTCCTAACATTTGACAATAGGGTAAAGCGAACAAACTTGATACTCTGTACACATCCGAACGCAAACTCGTCTGTAGTGTCAGCGTATCAAGACGTCTTGATTGAGACACTATCTGCTAGAAATTAGCGCCGAGGCCACTACCGATAAGAACGGTGTAAACGGTGATAACATCCTACTAGAGGCACGAATCTCTCAACCTCTCCTCAGGCCTGAGAAGCGGATATTTTGGTGATACTTGGGTGAAACGTAATGGAAAATAATAACAAAATATTAGGAATAACTTGGCTCCTTTATTGGTATTATTATTCCAAATTGTCGAATAAATATTCGTAGTGAAAATCCGAAAATGTGTAATTATCATAACTATGAATGATTTATGGGCAAACTTGTGAATCATATGAAAACTTGCCATCAATTACAAGTCAAACAAGATTAAATTACAACAATTTTCTATACACATTATTTGGCTAGTGTTGCGAATTATCACGGCGATCGGGCAGTTCACGGCCGAGATCTTACATGGGATCATAATGTCCCCCCTCCCCCCCCCCCCCCCCCCCCCCCCCAATGCGGTAGAAACCAGCCCGGCCTTAAATAGCATAATTAATTTTGTAGATACATATCGAAAGGAATTTTTGACATAATTAGCTACCAACTCATGCGGTTGGAATGGCAAGTTGTGACGTTTGTCCTACAATGAATGGAGGCCAACGATTGTTTCTACATACCCTCAATATATTGAACATCGGTAGACTTCGCACAAGAAACTCCAGATGGGAAGCGCTCCATATATTGGACAGCGATGGCAATTTACCAAAGATGCCAACTTAACTATGTAGCACCTAGACGAAAACTCTCCCAGCCATCTTTGATAGACAACGCAAGGATATGATGACCTGTGCCAAGCTATGCCAAATTACCAAACTGCTGTCCAAAGTCACCTAGCAAAGGCAAAAAACCCTGGCTATTCCTCCTTCAGATAAGAAAAGACACTCTACTACCTTCAAAATGGTTGCCGGGTCTTTCCAAAAGGTGACCCCCCCCCTCCCCGATTTCTGACACCCCTGACACCCCTATTCTGACACCCTCTTTTCCCATTCATTTTGTACACGGATTTTTTTTCCCTTTAGCTCTCTCCCCCTCTCTTGCTCACTCTCTCTTTCTCTCATGTTACAGTACGTTTGATCTTGACCACGTATCGGCGCGCGTGGGAACGGAACAGGATCGGAACGACCTTTGCATTGCCAACAAGGTCACGCATGGGTCACTACCAACCACATGAATAGGCACACTGCCACTTTATTTAATAGAACATGCACATGAATGGTACACCAAACTCCCATATCCTTGGGTACACACTACTCATTGTGCTCACTGTGCTGAAGGATAAGCGCTAAAGTCATGGGTCCAGAACGAATGACTGTTCTCACTTAATTTGAGCCTGTACAAGCTGGTAAATCAGCTGCAGATGGCCCGCAAGGACATGGACATGGACCACGTGGTACTAGGGCCGGGGGCGTCTTTTTTTTCCCGTACCACTAATGCGTCGCAACTCGTGAAAGCGCGCTGGAAAGCCAAGACTAGCTCGCGTGTGTTGATTTACACGCAAGCCTAGCTATTTTCTCAATAAAATCGTGGCTTCACACACCATGATGACTGTGAGTGTGATAGTTATTCGCCTAGATGAATGTTTCTAGTCTCATTGTGGTGGTCGTAGTCCGCATCGAGATCAGCCACTAATTAATGGCCACCCTTGCCCTTGGACTTGTCTTATCTATATAGTTCGATGTCGCAGAGCCGCAGCGTTTGATGCATAATGGCAGCGGGGGCTAGTCTTGGCTTACCAGCGCGCTTTCACGAGTTTTTGAGGACAAGTGACGCATCAGTGGTACGGGAAAAAGACGCTGCCGGGGGAACTGTCCTTCATTGGCGTTTACATCAAGAAAAAGCAGTATTACGACTGCTGGACGGAATCATTTGTACGGACCAACGACACTGAAGAAGATCCTTGAGGGAAAACATATTACAAGAGGGATGTTAGCCCATCTGTACCACACCTCATTCCGGCGGTATATCCCAAGTAATGTAGCAACACCATTTTCGTAACTGGAATTGATACGAAGCGACGTGTCATTCTCCTGGGGCGCGATTCATGTAAGGGTATTATCTCTAACTGTCACCTGACTACGACTGAATTGAATTGCGTACATGTACGACAGTTGTCCTAACTTTGTGATCGGAACAAACGCCGTCATTGGGAAAACCTTAATGTTAACATGTTTTATGGAAAGCTTGCGTTACTTCAATCAGTCAGACAATGTATATTTTGTCCTAAAGGTCAATTTCATTTTAAAAATAGGCTAGTGGTGTAGCTATGATTAATTTCCTAAATACAGGCCGCTTTAGTTTATATTGATACATTGTATTTACTGTGTAGAATACCGATGGGAAGATGGTTGACCGGGATACTGCTAATTAAAAATATGAATTGTGAATATGAAGTATATAACGTTTGTATGTATTTGTTATACTTGTAAGTACCACTGATTAACCGCAATTACATGATGTACTTAGTATTAAAGGGACTTAGTAACATTGTCCAAATCCTCAAATTCAAATTCAAATTAAACACAAACAAATGAAACAATTCAGAAATGCATGTTCGCCCATTGCTACCACTGAATTAATACATCATGATTCCCTTTGCCATCTTATCACATTTAAAGCCTTTCTTGTGCCCAGCCCTCCCCGACTGGGAAAAATCATACAAAATGATTTCTTGAAACGAATACAACATAGCTTTGTTTATTGTTCTCGTGTACCCTTATATACATTTGTATCACTGCTGTATGCTATAAGTTTAAAAATTTGTACATGAATCATGAACAAGCAGTTTCCATACTTTATATAATGGTCTCGATGAGGAAGACCTCTTTTGACAATTAATATATTTCCTTTTTCTATTTGCAAAGGTAAAAAGTCTTTATTTTGCCAGATCATCTACTTTTCAGGCAAATATTATATCTATTTATTAAGTATAACTGATCAAATAAGTTCGTTAAAGTGAAATTTATATTTTGACATGTAATAGGGTATGTTAGATGAAGATACTAATTAATAATGTCTTTAGGCGGCAACGTAAGCGGATCTTTTCAGAAAAAAAATCATGTTTCTTTTGTGCTCGCTCTCAGCTGTCCGTTTGATGTACATAAGAACTGAACATTGTAATTTGTTATGTTTATGCTTTATATAATTTTTCATTCTCTAACGCACCAATACACCAGCAATTAGCTCGTATGCTGATAATTATTTTACCGATTATACATAACGTTCATGGCAAAGTCGACGGAATTGTCCGTTAATATCGATAGTCCATACTTTCGACTAAGGGGCCTTTCTTGCAACAGTTTAGGACAACTGTCGTATATACGTAATTTAGTCGTAGTCACGTGACAGTTAGGGCGTCTTAGCGATAAGACCATTTCATGAAACACGCCTCTGGGACTCATCTACGAAGCACTGGGGCCAAACAAAGCTTCAGTCTTGCCAGGATTTAATGCATTTAGTGGAGCTGATAACACAGGGGGCTTTGCTGTCAGGGGTTAACTTTCTTTTTGAGAATGTTTATGTGACGCAAGGGATGAACATGCAGCAACAGCATATCTGCACTGGCAAGTCTAGGAACTAAGGCCAATATATGATGATTTCAAAGAATTCCTCTGCATGGTCTACCTGTCAGCGAACAAGACTGCCATTGTGAAAAGGCTGTGATGATGGCTTTTCACAAAGAATCATACTGAGTCAGAGAGGTTACCGCCTACACAAGACATACTGCAACAATCAATCCTGCGGGCCAACATCTGAAACAAGACACTGGTACAAACCCACGGGTACCGTCTCCACAGGACTATGGCTGGACGATGCTTTGGTTCCAGTGATGACCAATCAACAGCCTGCACCAAACGCGGTCATCCAGCCGGTGAAGTGCGGCTGTACAAAGTTCAAATGTGACAATGCGTGGTGCTCCTGTTGCAAAGCAGGACACTGCATGGGATATTTGCCTTTGACCTCGGTGAGCGGTGTGACAATGCTTAGAGCAGAGAGCGGCCCTTTTATGGCAAAAGGGTGTATCTCGAGTATACGCCGGTATAAATAATACCGAGAAAAATGACTTTGAAGTTTGAGCATTTCGTTTTGCTATAGAAGCCTCAAGAATGGTTATATGCTGGTGGAGTTTGTTTTAGAATTTAATTTATTGTTCAAATATTCTTTCCATATATTTTTAATTTTTTTTAACTTTTTATATTTAGAGCAAGATTCATTTTTATCCAGATACACCCTTCTGCCAAAAAGAATTGGCACACGCCGTATTGGTCTCTATTTGGCAAAAGGGTGTATCTGCAGATACACCATGAACATTCCTTCACATTTTTTTGGCAAAAGGGTGTATCTGCAGATACACCCTTCTGCCAAAATAAATGAGTGAATTATTTCGTTTAGATATTATGCAGAAAAGGTGTATCTGCAGATACGCCATACAAATTCCGTCACTTTTTGTGACCGCACGTTGCCAAAATAAATGAGTGAATTATTTCGTAAACATATTTGGCAGAAAAGGTGTATCTGCAGATACACAATACAAATTCCTTCACTAATTTTGACAGAAGGGTGTATCTGCAGATACACCCTTTTGCCAACAAAATTACTAAAAAGAGTAAAAATTACTCCAGATAGGTCCTATTATCTTGAAAACTAAAGCTCGAGCGCTTCTGAAACTTTGCTAAATGAAAATTCTGACCTCAAAAACCCCCCAAATGGAAAAACCTGAAAAAGTCAAATTTTCTGAGATACACCCTTTTGCCAAAACAGGGCCGAGAGGTGCCTCTCTGCTTAGAGGCCAGCCACCTTGTTGTATACCGAGTAACTACACTTTATTTACTTGACCAAATCCAGACTGGTACCATACTTGCAGCAACAAATTGCAGTCATTGCAGCCATTTATTACCATAAAGTATTATCTTATCATCTTATTATATTAAGATTTATAATAATACAGTTGGATAAGTGGACAGTTGTTTATTAGTAGGGTCTTAGATCGATGATTGCAGTCAAGACATTCAAAGACGGATTTGTATGTGGGGCGAACTGCATTAAATGAACTGAACAAGATTTGGAAGAGTAGAGACAAAAGGCTGACAACAAAAATCCGTCTGGCAAAGCACTTTTTACTTCTTTCTAGTGTTATATGGATGTGAAACTTGGACTTTGAAACAATCGGACAGGAGAAAGCCATTGAGATATGGTATTGGAGAAAGATTCTTCGTATATCCCTTGGACTGCAACAAGAACAAACCAAGAAGTTCTAGAAAACATCCAAAGATCTAAATCACTCATTGCGCAGGTGAATCAATTACAAGCTTCTTACTTTGGACACATCATGCGCAGAGACAGCGAATTTAAGATAAGCATGATGACTGGAATGGTTGAAGGCAGATGAAAGAGAAGAAGACCAAGACAAAGATATAGTCCGAGCTAGGCTCCATAGACATACCACCGAACCTTGTTTTTTTTTTATTTTTATATATACTACGTTTTTTTATGGTTTCTTGATAATTCGAGGGTGCTGATTCCAAATCCGATGAGTGCCAGACGTGAAACCTTGGGCGTTTTTTTTTTACGCGAAAATCCAAAATGGCCGCCAAAACATGGAAATTTGCCTCTTTTGGTCCCCCAGAATGATATAATCTCAACTTAAACTTACAATATAATGAAACTGAATATATGCTAAGAGCTGCTTATTAATGGGTTTAGGGCACAATTAACATTCAAAATGGCCGCCAAATCCATTTTATGTACAATATGAATGGGTATTTCGAAGTACAAATGGAATCGTTATACAAAGTAGGCCCAATTTTCCTCATATGGCGGAATAAATTGTATTTTCTATTTAGTTAAGATTATTTTGTCATGCTGATTCTAAATCTGAAGAGTGCTTATCACGAAACCCTGAGTTTTTTCTTTTAAATGCAAAAATTCAAAATGGCCGCCAAAAAAAAGTGAATTGGTAACAATATACACATGGAATCATTAGTAGACAAAATAGGCCAAGTCTCCCTATTGTGGAAAAAATATACATTTCTATTGATCTAAGATTGTCTTGTTATGCTGATTCTAAAACTGAAGAGTGCTAATCACAAAATTTATTATGTTTTTGTCAATTAAAAAAAATCCAAAATGACCGCCATAACTATAAAATTTGACATTTTTGGGCTTAAAAATCTTAGAATTTTAAATTTTAAGAATAATTTTCTAGGATACATCGATAACTTATTTTTGACATATACAATGCTTTTTGGTGGTTTCTAGTCAATTTGGGGGTGCTGATTCCAAATTGCTGCCAAGTGCCAGACAAGAAACCTTGTTTTTAAATGCAAAAATCCAAAATGGCCGACGAATCACGGAAATTTGCTTCTCTTAGCCCCCAAAATGATATACCCTCAATATCAGTGACATTTTCCATGAATATATTTAATGGGATTTGGTTCCTTGAGTTAACTACCTTGCAAATTAAACTAAATGTGTACTAAAAACTGTTTTTCACAGATTTTATGGCATAAATTACATTCAAAATGGCTGCCAAACCCATTTTGTATGTAAAATATTTCAATACACAAATGAAATAGTTAATCATAAAACAGGCTATATTTTCCCCATTTGGTGGACAAATAAAGCCTTTAATTTATTTTAGATTATTATGTCGTGATCATTCTAATTCTGAAGAGTGCCAATCACTAAATGTGTATTTTTTGTGAAATAAACTCCCCAAAATGGCCGGATCATCACACAACTTCCTGCCAATGGCGGGCAAAACAGAGCGCTACGTGGTTGGCCTCTGCCAGATCTTCGATTGTGCACATTCCATGTAGCAGATCACAACTAAGCAGGTGGCTCATGGTCTAAGGGCCTTGACCGCACTCACGATCTGCTGCACCTTCGATGTATACTCCGCAAAAAAAGAAACTGGACACTTGTATGAGACCAACTATTTCGTATTCATTAACGATAAAATATATGATATTGTATATCAAATTAAAGATAAAATTACCTTCTTCAATATTCGCATGAAATCCGGATGAAATCATTCATGCATGACTTGTCACGGTCAATTAACCACACCAATGTCTGTTTTCAAAAATAGCAAAAATGGACCATCCACTCAACCATACAAATGTTGATAAGCATAATGTAAAACGCTATATTCATGAGATAGCATAATTTTGCATTACAAATGTGATCTTTTCTATCTTCATCTCAATAAAAAGTATAAATGAAGACAAATTGTGAACGTTATAGGTGTTATTTTCATCCAAAAGTAACAAAATGGGGAATTCCATGGCAAAGCTTTATTGGTCAAAAACACATTTTGTGCCCTTATTTCAGCATGAAAATGGTATAAATTCTTCTCAAGAATTATACCGTAGTCCAAAGATCTTCAAAAGCTGAAGTCACCCTTGTTCAAACAGTTGGGCAGTCTTTAACATTACATTTCTCTAGGTAAATATGGTTAAAATTGCAGGGGACACATGAAATAGACAAGCGTCATGCCTGTAATACAGACCAGTATGATAATGCTCTCATAACTAGTGAGGGAAAAGTTCCCATTAAGGAGATAATAGCTTTTCCCCCAAACGGCGATCTCGTTCGCTCGCGAGACGCAGGCGTCATATTTCAGCCACTTGAGCGAGCAAACTAATCGCTCCGACTAGATGTGTTTGAGTCGTTTTACGCGTAATTCACTATGTGTATCGTAGCGAAGCCGTTCATGTATATCGCACAGAGGAGAGCGCGCTAGCTAGCTTAGCATAATTGTGTTAATTGTTTTCTCGAAATTAGCATACTTACTGATCAGTTTATATCAAACTTATATCATGATCATTGTTTTTAAAATCATAACGATTGGGAAGGGGATTGAAATTAATATTTACAAAAAAACATATGTGTGTATAATTATGCTTTGCGTAATCATGTAACATGAACATAAACAACACATTTCAAGTTATTTATAACGACCGTGCTTGTATATACAATATTGTATTGAAGAATGACTTATCAAGTACATGAACAGGTATATTATAATATATCTTTGGAATAAAATGATTTTGTTTTTAAATGAGCATTTTTACTCTCGCTCTCAGTTAAAAGAAGACTGTATTGTTGTAAGAAACTTGAAATAGCGTGGTCCTTACTTGTTAAAGCGGCTAACAGCAATGATAACAATCACAATTTACAAGGGAATCCTCCCCCCCCCCCCCCTCCGCCCTGGAATGAAGCGCATTATCTTGGTCATGTTGGTCTACACCCATTAGTTCTACGTCTCGTTATGCCTAGTTCGTGATGTGACTCCATTTATCAGGATTCAAGTTCCACAACTCAAACTTGACCCTAAGAATAATACCCAACCAAACCTAAAACTAATATTATCCTAACCCTTTACAAACCATTAGTCCTAAAATCCAAGATCCACTCTAACTTCTGAGTTCTGAAATCGTTGATAGACGAAATAACGAAATGGAATATATAGCCAACATGATTAACTGACGCACTGGGAGTAGATGGCCGAATGCGAAACATTTACAGTTTGTTCATAACAATAAAGTTGAATAATGTCATAATTTACTTGGCCCGCTCATCTTGTTTTAAGTGAAACGCTTACTATCACTTCAGTCGAATGGTGTGGTCCTCCATTGTTTTGCTATTTTTGAAAACAGACCTTGCTAGTGTTAATTGACCATAACATTTCATGCATGAACGATTACACCTTTAAGTTATACCCTGCATGTAGATGACTAATGTAGTGTCCAGTTTCTTTTTTTGCGGAGTATCATGTATATCCCTAGTTCAACATGTTGGATTTGCATCTTCCCGTGCCTGTTCGAAGCCTATTCAGGCTATACAGAGTGTCCCAGAAAGGTTGCAACACTTACGATCGTTAATTTCTTCAACACCATCGACCAAATGTCATAATTTCTTTATTTCATTGGATAGAACATTCTTTTTCCAACAAAATGATACCATGAACATGGATTTTGGGTAAGGCGTTTGGATGCTAGGGCCATTTTTCTGAGGCAATGTCGTTTCCAAAATTTGCTACTTTTTCGTCTCCAGCGATCCGCTGAGCACTGAGGCATTCTCTCCTCACGGCCTGCCATACAATTCGCTGGACAAAAGAAACGCATGACTGCTCTCCCTTTGTAAGGAAGACAATGTGAGCCATTCTTATGTACCGCTAATTCTACGGCAGGCCGTGGGGCGAGAATGTCTCAGTGTTCCGAGGATCGCTGGAGACGAAAAAGTAGCAAATTTAGGAAACGACATTGCCTCAGAAAAATGGCCCTAGCATCCAAACGCCTTACCAAAAATCCATGTTCATGGTATCATTTTGTTGGAAAAAGAATGTTCTATCCAATGAAATAAAAAAATCATGACATTTGGTCGATGGTGTCGAAGAAATTAACGATCAGGTGCCATTTTTGTACAATTTTAAAATACCAAAAATGGCCGCAACTAGATTTTAAAATTTTTTGTTGTTGGGGCTCCAAATCATGTCATCACTTTTTATAGAAATCTTACTAAGTAAATTGAATTGTACTTATTTGTTATTATTTTTGGGGCATTACTCAACATGCAAAATTAAATACATCCTTACTCGATACCAATTGCTGTTCTGTTTTAGGTACAATTTCAACTAAATTTTTCAGATTTAAAATCACCATGACTAATTATTTTTAAAAACAAATCAAACTATCGTGCTCATGCATTTCCGCCATATGGAGGAAACTGGGCCATATTTAATTTGCATTCATTATTATACATAATACAGTACAGTTAGCCATTTAAATTGTACGTCAACTAGGTTTTGCTGCCATTCTTAATTTTAACTGTGCCAGAACCACAACAAATAAACAACATTCAGTACATCTGCATTTATTTTAATAAAAAAAAGTACCTTTGTTTCCTAACTGGCACCCATCGAAGTGGGAAACAGCACTTATCGCATTGACAAGGAATCTTACAAAATGTATCTTAGTAAATTAGTCTTAAAATGTAAAGATTTACGACTTTGGGCACTAAAAACTGTGAAGTTTTATCATTTTTGTGGCTATGTTGGGATGTTTATTTCACAAAAAAATACATATAACATGATTGGCATTCTTCAGATTTAGAATCAGCACGACATTATAATCTAAAATCAATCAGAGGCATTATTTTCTCACCAAATGGAGAGAATATGGCCTATTTTATGATTAACTATTTAATTTGTGTATTAAAATAACAATTCATATTTTACATTAAAAAATGGGTTTGGGAGCCATTTTGAATGTAAATTATGCCCTAAAATCAGTGAAAAACAGTTTTTAGTACACATTTAGTTTAATTTGCAAGGTAGTTAATCAAGGAACCAAATCCCATTCAATGTATTCATGGAAAATGTCACTGATATTGAGGGTATATCATTTTGGGGGCTAAGAGAAGCAAATTTCCGTGATTTGTCGGCCATTTTGGATTTTTGCATTTAAAAAACGCCCTCAAGGTTTCTTGTCTGGCAGCTTTGGAATCAGCACCCCCAAATTGACTAGAAACCACCAAAAAGCATTGTATATGTCAACAAATAAGTTATCGATGTATCCTAGTAAATTTTTCTTAAAATTTATAATTCTACGATTTTTAAGTCCAAAAATGTCAAATTTTATAGTAATGGCGGCCATTTTGGATTTTTTAAATTAACAAAAACATAATAAATGTTGTGATTAGCACTCTTCAGTTTTAGAATCAGCATAACAAAACAATCTTAGATCAATAGAAATGTATATTTATTCCACAATAGGGACTTGGCCTATTTTGTGTACTAATGATTCCATGTGTTTATTGTTACCAATTCATACCGTACATAAACATGGGTTTGGCGGCCATTTTGAATTTAAATTGTGCCCTTTACACAATAATAAACAGCTTTTAGCAAATATGCAGTTTCATTAGAATAATAATTAACTTAAAGAACAAAATCCAATTTAATACATTTGTGCAAAATATTTGTTTAATTGAGGTTATATCATTATGGTGGGCTAAAAGATGCAAATTTCCCTTTTTGGTGGCCATTTTGAATTTTTGCATTTTAAAGAAAAAACTCATGGTTTCGTGATTGGCACTCTTCAGATTTAGAATCAGCATGGCAAAATAATCTTAACTAAATTGAAAATACAATTTATTACGCCATATGGGGAAAATTGGGCCTACTTTGTATAACGATTCCATTTGTACATTGAAATACCCATTCACATTGTACATAGAATGGATTTGGCGGTCATGTTGAATGTTAATTGTGCCCTAAACACAATAGTAAGCAGCTTTTAGCATATATTCAGTTTCATTATATTGTAAGTTAACTTGAGGAACAAAATTTAATTTGATTTATGTGTGTAGAATGGCGTTTAAGTTGAGATTATATCATTCTGGGGGGCCAACAGAGGCAAATTTCCATGTTTTGGCGGCCATTTTGGATTTTCGCGTTAAAAAAAAACGCTCAAGGTTTCATGTCTGGCACTCATCGGATTTGGAATCAGCACCCTCGAATTATCAAGAAACCATCAAAAACGTATTATATATCAAAAAACAAGGTTCGGTGGTCTCTAGCTCGGAATAAAAGTACTGTACAATATTATTACATGGACACTTATTATTGTTATTAGTAGTATCGTGATTAAAACAAACTAATGACAGGAATTTCAACATTTGATTTAAACACATTTCCACCACAAGAACAGCAGAAAATGCCGTGTACAAGGAAATTTAAACAGATTTAGAAAAATGTAAGGAATACTTTAAATATACAAATAAGTACTTAAACTGTTTACCTTAAAACTCAAACTTGCGATAAATGTTATAAAAAATACATGTCGATGTAGCATGCATACGAATCATTCTAGAACTGTATACACATATGGTACAATGTTGCCTTTTGATGCTTATTAGTGAGTATACATAATCTAACCTGGAGCCATTGGTTTGCGTCTTCAGTGGTTGTAAGCCAGCCTTCCGCCGAATTTAACCTTCCCCGCTCGGCTCCGTTGCTCTTATACTTGCTCGACGCGGTCATACTCGAATCAGAGATGGCATGAGACTCTAGTCCAAGTGGCAAACCTATTTAAAAAAACACCACAAGACATCAAATTGTTATTGTAAGATTACACAAATTGTCATTAGTATACACTAATAAACATAATACGACATAATAAACCTGTAATTGCGAACAAAAATGAAACATCAATACATCAAAACCTAAAACTTAGTAGCATTTACTTCATGTGCCACTCATCTACTAAAAAAAGGGAGCAATAATTCATTGTCTTCTGCGTGGTTTTAAAATCCAATTAAAATACATATACCATAGAGTGCGTAATATATTGCACATCAATTTATTCATAAGTTTATCTACATTATTCATTTGCCCGAATAATGCTATAGGCCATGCAGAGTTGCTTTACTCATAGCCACTATCGTGTACGCTTTGTTAAAATGGTCCCCTAGGGTTTTCATATTAAATCAAACACATTTTACCTTTGACCTTAATAATGTATTTATTTAATCCAACCTCATTTACACATTTGAAATGTATTAATGAAGAAAAAACATTGTTTAAAATATAATTTTATAGAGAGAAAAATCAGGATAGCAAAGAGAAGATTCAAAGAAATAATAATTCTGCATACTTTTAATTAGTAAGAGAAGATCAACTAGGCATGAACAAACCACTGGAAATGTAAGAGTTTGGCCTATTTTGACAAAGTTACTGGATATATAATCGAAAAGCTAATATCCCAGCTAGCCACCTGACGTCGGGCCGATGTCGGAAGTTGGTTGCCGGATGTCGGCATATCGCCGTTGGCTCGAGGTTAAAATGTCCGCCAGCCCAACATCGTCACGACGTCATTTTTGTGATATATTGGCATAACGTCATTTTCCGACAATGGCCCAACATCATCTCATGACATGATGTTGGGCCATTGTCGGAAAATGACGTTATGCCAATATATCACAAAAATGACGTCGTGACGATGTTGGGCTGGCGGACATTTTAACCTCGAGCCAACGGCGATATGCCGACATCCGGCAATCAACTTCCGACATCGGCCCGACGTCAGGTGGCTAGCTGGGATGCCGAAACCGTTAAGGGGTTAGTAGAGTTTGGAGTCAAACTGAATTTTAGTAACCCAAACCTGCAACATAAAAATCAAACTACATGTAATAGTAAATATTCCATCATGATCGAAATGTATAACAATCTCGCAAGTTTACACAATGTTGCTGTACAAAGTTAAGGCACATGTTTGCCTAAATACGATTTATATTGTTTAAATCTTGGGACCCGTATGGTATGGTATAGTTAACGAATTGATTGTTCGTGAGTAAAACAATGCCAACCATATTCCCAAATGCGGCTTTGCCTATTAAACTGCATCGGTATTGATATTAAAATGCTATACTAAACTAACCATTACATTTGTTTATATCTTAGATAGTAAAAGTAAACTGGCAAAGGTTTGATCAAATTTCTGTGATCAAATACGTGCACTGAGTAATATGTGACAATTCCTTGTTAAATTATTTTGTAATCACTTCATTGTCCTTCAGTGGGCTGATAACGATGTATGTTGAGCTTCTAAACCAACGACAAGCAGTGGCATAATGAGCAAAAACCCTTTTTGTGGGGCAAAGAATCTACATCAACACCACGTATAGCGTCGGCGGGATTGCCAACGTTGTACAAGCGGTGTGTCTGGGACTTTCCAGGGAACGTGGCGACCTAGCCCGAAGGAGCGAAGCGACTGAGCAGGGGGAGGGGTTGTCCCCCTCCCACGGAACGGAGCTTTTGCACTTTTGGACTAGAAACAGTTTTACTGTGCAATCTGGTGCCATCTCTTGTGCATACCTAGGAACAGATTCGAACTTGGCGCCATGTACTATTTTTGTGTTATGATTCTTCTGACTGGAAAAAAAAGTTATAATTGTTTTTATTTGTTTCATAAAGGAAACATTATTATAACATATGCACCTAAAAAATGATATTCGCAAAGTGACATGTTCAAACATTGCACCAAATGCCTCATTATTTATGATACAATAACATGAAAGGGACTTAGTAACATTGTCCAAATCCTCGAAATCCAATTCAAATTCCAGCGGTTCTCTAACACCTTGTTGCTTTTGTATTAACAAAAAAAAGCATGGGACAGGTTTTGGTTTTTCAAATTTCCCTTTCGTTAAAAGATATTTACGTTTGAAGTGTTCAGATGTCATATTATCTAATGGATCGTTAGAACCGTGTACAAAGTAAGTGCAATAAGTTAGTGAATGTATCTTTGCAATTTTTGCTTATTACTATGCCATATAAAGTCCATTTAACTTGAAATTTTCACACAGCACCCAGTGAACGTATCAGATAGCAACAATATACATTGTATCAACCACTCGTAGCTTTTTGCGCATGTCAAGAAAGTTACTTAATGTACTAGACGTAGACAATACCGATTCCAGAGGGAGCAGAGCGACCGAGAAAGGAAAGGGTTGTGATGGGAGGTGGGAGGTTGCCTTTGCGCGGTGAGGGACCTTTTGAAATGTTGAAATTATGCAAATTGATGCATAGGAAGGAAATTTGACTAGAATTGAAGTAGAATCTGAGTCATCATGTCTCAATAAATGCCCCTATTTAAATCACTGTTTTCGAATTCGAAATAAGTCATGATTAAATTGTATGGGGGCAATAAAGAGACAATAAAGTGACCTTACAAGTTAAAACAAACGACGGTTTTCCATAACTGCTAGATAGTTAAATTTAGCGTTAAGTTCAACTTAGATTCTTTGCGGACCACCCAAGGATTATGAGCGCAATATAGACTCCAGAGACTTTAAGAATACATGTACATAACTTTCACCTGTATCTGGGGTTGTTGCTTCTGCTGTAACACGTTCGATCGGACTTGCACTTGTATTCACGAGGCATTCATGTCCGCCTTGGATGTCACGACATACTTCGTTGGTCTTGCACATGCCACGGCAAGCATCTGATAAACAATGTAAAACAAAAATACTAGATGAGACTAGATGAGCGTTAGTCTCAATCATAATGTCACACATCACATACCTCCAATTAATAGGCTTTTATATGTGCTTCAAAACCAACAACAGTCATGATTACAGCTGTATTCCTTACAATAATGCTATTTGATCATTACACATAACAGCAGTCAATCTAACACATGGCGATAGCCGTAATTTGTCTCTTCCATGATGGCGCGCATTCATGCCAACGAAGTTTGGTTACAAACAGATCCAGTGTTGGAAAGTTATCAACCATTATATTCCACATACTAAGAATCTTGCTCTACGATTGGTCAAAAGTTAATCACGTGATGAAACATAGTTTCGCCCATCATTGATGGGAGAAGAAATCTTCGTTACACTGTGTAGATATCTTGGGCGAAAGTGCGTTGCACTCACTAGATAATTGGTAAAGTACTATCTACACTACGCGGTTGCATTGAATTTAACGTGGAGTGTGTGGCCACTCAAATTCCGTACCGGCGCGATAACTCTATGCGCGCGAATTACAAATTTAATTGTATTCGTTGTGCATACGGTAGTACACTGCACGCTATGCACTGTACATACGTATCGTACATTACACCCTATACTGATTACACCGTTTGCTGTTAATACGTGCCTTCGCAGTTGTTGCGATTGCAAGATCACGTGACAAAATTCTAGTACGGCCGGATTTCAAAACGACGTAGCAGCCGCCGCTTTGTGTATAATGTCAATGGACCCTTTACTTCCTGGCATGACACCCGAAACTAAATGAAGATATTTATTCAAGAATATTAATTTCATGACACTTTCAGTGCTAATTATGCAAAGAGAGCAACATCTGTCTAACATTTCCAACAAATTCGATCATTTCTGTCACATTATAATGCAACAAACTGAATTGTAATGAACATATTTCGAAACTCGAATGCCACTTATAATCACACGGCTGGCGGCGCACTGCATTGCATGCAAATCAAGCTGCATGCAGTTCAAGCACTGTCTGCATTGTGCGAACTGTACCCGGGCCGCACCCGGGCCGTGCTAGCTATGTTTCGCTCGGGAAACTGCAACAAACACAGTCTCAAATGAAGGGTAAGAATTGTCTTTGTATAGAAAAGCATTGAAATGTATTATAGATATTCCATACTAAGGGGAAATCATATCAAGTTTGTCAGAAATGAATACTAAGTAGTTGATCGCGTTCTTGATTACGTTCTGCAAAATACGAAACACGAAACCATTGGGCCCAATTGCATATGTTTGAGTGCAATGTACGGCGCGGCACGAAGAAAGGAGTCATTTTTGTCAATCAAAATCGAGTTGTATCCTTGAATTTTAAACAAACGATCGTATTCCTTGAATTATCTGAAAATGTATATTGTTCTCGATATATGTTAGGCAATGACAGTGTTATAGAGTTGATATTCATGAATAAATATCTTCATTTAGTTTCGGGTGTCGTGCCAGGAAGTAAAGAGTCCATTGACATTATACACAAAGCGGCGGCTGCTACGTCGTTTGAAAATCCGGCCGTACTAGAATTTTGTCACGTGATCTTGCAATCGCAACAACTGCGAAGGCATGTATTGCTCGTTCTGTTGCTCTACTAAAATGGCGGCCACAAACGTAAGGTTTGAGCTTTTTGATGAGGATGAAATGGACAAGTTTTTACTTGAGAGTGAAAGTAAAAATACAAAGCGACAACTTAAGTTCAGCCTGAAAGTGATCCAAGATTATTGCGATGCTGGAATCATACATTTTACCCAGGGAGCAAAGAGGGTTTTACAGACATGGAATGTTATAAAAGGTTGGGGCCCAGAATTGTCTTCTAGGACCTTGTAGAAGCACAACCTATGTGGACAACCTCGCGAACTAGCTACTGGAAGGCCACATAACACATATGAAGGATTTTACTCCTATTTTACGTTAAAAGCGCCTTTAATCCTTAGGGTTCATGAATGCCCTACTCTGGAATGTTCACGATTACACCCAAACGCATGCTGCTATCATCACATCTCTTCGGAAATGTCTTTCATAGATAGGTGTGCATCTTTTGATACCAAATATTGCCTTTTTACTTCTATGGTTTTTAAGTCACGTGTCTTTATATGTCACGTGTCAGACATAGAATATGAAATTTCACATACGCTTATGGACAAAAATTCGTGGAAATTGTGCAGATTATAGAATGACAAAAATATTTATCTGTAAAATCCTATACATGTTAGATGGCATTATGATGAAAAACAATACACTGGCAAAACAAATGATAAAATAATACAACACAAAATAATTTGAAACAAAGAAATACATAAGAATTATAATTGTAATACTTATGATGATAATACGGTTGATGTTATGAACAAGCGAACGTTCCGTGTTTTTTGTCGATCGCGATTATCATTACCCCTAGTCATAAGATACATACTGCAATCAATCCAGCACACCATGGGCGTAGATCTGTCATTGATACCTATTCATCAGGGGGGATGATCTATTAATGCATCCCCCCTGATGAATAGGTATTACGTAAGTATCAACGCCCATGCAGCACACAGAGTGAACATTTACACTCACATGGGAGTGCAAGGGAGTTATAAAGGCTAGCCTGATGAAGATAAAAAAGAGATAAAATGTGAAGAGGGACAAAACTACAAAGTGATCAATCAAACCTCAATCATCAGGCTACATTATCACGTAAAGAAACCAGTTATCGTCAGATGCCAATATAACATATTATAATTAAATTGATGTGAAATACCCTATATCATAAGTGTGGATATGCTGATGTAAACTTAAGCATTTGTATGAATGATATCCCTCTAAAACTAAACGTAATTTACGATCATATACATTTATGTAAAGTACATCATCCGCTAAGAAGTAACAATGATGTGCTCGATAAAATGGTCCAAGTCTAAGATGTCAAATGGCATTAAATACAGTCATGTAGTTCTTGAACCATATATGTTGTGCAGTTGACAGCTAACACAGGAACTGCCCTGAGCTTTCTCAGTGAGAACAGTATTTGAGTGAACAATGTAATGGTTAATGAGTCCTGGGCCCCGTTGCAGAAAGAGATACAATCGATTGTAATTTACGATTGATCGCAAGTCAGAAAATTTACGCGTTTCAACCAATCAGATTTGCGCATCTAGAACACGTGATTTGACTTACGCTTAATCGCAACTTACAATTGATTGTATCTCTTTCTGCAACGGGACCCTGGAGACATGTGCAGTCACCTGATATAACCATAGCTGTTTAAACCATCAACCTGACCAGTTCGAAGATTAACATCTCTGAAAAGCTGCCATATACAAGCTGTTTGATAGTGATCCCTCTTGAAGATCTTATCCCAATAAAGAACATGCTTCTCCATAGGATTTTACGTCACCATCAATGACAGGAATGCAATGTCATGGATTCAAACAGTATATGTTGTTCTTAATATAAAGTGCTCATTCATGATAAACATGTGTGTACTTCTAGTCAAATGAACACAACATTTATATGAGTCAAATACAAATTATTATTGTGTGGACTTGTTAAAACAATGATGCACCAATACAACCTATATAAAAGGGTACGATGGCTCAGAAAATGGCCTACAACACTAACAAATATCGTAACATTGTTTAAACAAAGCTTAATGTATAAAGATGTAGAGTAGGTCACTATATTTGTCTTTGGTAGGATTATCATTTTGTTATCATGATTATATTTCCATGCCCATTACTTTGTTCGATTGTATTATCGTGTACATGAATAAAAATAATCTTCCTACTAAACAAATTAAGAATAATTCGACTGAGAGTTGAGGTAGCGCTACTGCCTTTGCCGCTTCATTTATTTCCCCGTATCTACACATAATAAGATAATCAATTTGCACTCCATGCTGGCTTCTGTATCAATTCAGTATTAATATTGGCAAAATACATAACACACATACAAAAGGTATTAGTGCATTATTGTCAGTAGTATCATTACATTTTTATGAGTAAGAAAATCACTTTATTCATTCAACTGTTTATATTGTAATATAATCTAGGGATCGAGTAACTTTGTTGACATGTGCACAAATTGATAAGTGATTAATACAAATGTGTATTAGTGTGATATAATATGTCCACAAAGTGATGTGTAATAATGTCATGTTAATTGGATGTTTTTTGGCTGAGATATGAACACAAAAGCAAAGAGATATTCACTAACTCATTTTGCACTTACTGTGTACACGGCATAAATTATCCCGTATACAATTTCACACAGACACACTTCAATCGTATCTTTTGAACGAAATGGAAATTTGAAAAACCGTCCGGTTGTATTGTTAAATGAATATGATAAGGTATGAGATAACCACTAGAGTTCCAAGTAAGTTTTGAGGATTTGGACAATTGTTACTAAGTCCCTTATGGCCTATTTACATTATATTTGTATTTTATTTATATTTGTACTCCATAATCTATATCTATTTTCCCTATTCTACATTTTATACATTTCATTATCAAGATATGAAATTAAACATGTTTTACCTCTATAATGATTTATTAAAATCAGATACCAACCCCCAATACACTATTGAGAACTAATATTCTTATGTATGTTATTGTTTTTAATTTGTTATATGTTTTATTGTTTTATAATTATTTAGTGTATTTCAAAAACTTTCAAAAATAACATTGAATGCCATTTGAAGAATTTCAAATACAAATTGTGTAACGTTTGAAAAAGTCTAAACATTTCAATGTGTTTTGTACATAAATGAACGTACAACTTGTTGTAACTTAAAATAAGACGTGATACATTATCCGAAGATATTATGCAGTCAAATCTGGTATCAAAAGATGCACACGACTCTACAAAACACGGAATTCGATGATATCATAATGCTTGTTAGTGTAATTGTGAAAATAGCTGAGGCAAACCTTCATGAACCCTAAGGATTTAAAGCGCTATTAACGTACATTATGGGTAAAATCGTTTGTACGCGTTTTGAGGACTTCCAGTAGCTAGATCGCGAGGTTGTCCACCTAGGTTGTGATCCTAGAAGGTCCTAGAAGACATTTCTAGTGTACAACCTTTTATAACATTCCATGTTTGATAATGCTAAAAAAGGTGGTGTTTGCTCCCTAGGTATTTTGACAAACTGTCTGACATGGACTTGAAATCGCTAGACCAAGTGTTGGGGAGATTGTATGCTGGTGTGAAATCGCGAAATGGTGAGTCATACAGTAATACATCTCTACAAGCTTTGAGGTATGTGGTCTGCAGAGACATTTTTTGAATTTGCGAGACATAGACATTATCAAGGATACCAACTTTGCGAAACCTGGTCGAGTGTTCAAAACTGTTCTTCGGAAACTCAAGGAAGAGGGGAAAGCCAATGTAAAACATCATATACCTGCCAGTGAAACCGGCATGAACACGATTCAAGACAGTCTAGTCTAGACCAGGTCCAGGACTCTCCTTGTGGACTACAACGTAAAGTTTTCAATTGCATCGACATTATGACCAATTGTGCGAACAGGGGTGAAAAGAATTTGCATGTTGAACTGTTATGGAATTGTCATGGAATAACATATTGGTAAGTAGATCAAACCTAGTAATACAGTAACAGTAGACTAGTACTAGATCTAGAAGATCTAGAAGATGAGGAATATAAAGCAAATTATCACCTTTGGTTTCAGGCGATGGCAAACTATCACTTCCTCGGCGATCTGAATGTATACGCTATCTTTCATCAGCTTCGCTTCGGAAAGATAGCTGCATCGAGATTGCCTCGGAAGTGATAGATTGTGCCATCGCCTTTACCAACGGTAATTATTTGCTTACTATATGATCGTGCATGTAAACTTTCACATTTGACCTCATGTGACAGTTTGGTTACACACAGATGCAGGGTTGGAAAGATATTAACCCTAATAGTAATAGACTCTTACCTCCAAACTTTCACACTTGACCTTATTTGACCAGTGACCTACTCACGTAACGTTTAACCCCTTAATATCATGGTGGCCAATATAGGGCATCTAGCAATCAAGTTTGGTTACAAACAGATGCAGGGTTAGAACATTACCCATTCTAATAGATTCTAATACCCCACAACTTTCACATTTGAACATTTTCGGACCACTTCCCGAGTTAACGCCGAGTTCTGCAGAATTTGTCGAGTTATGCCGAGTTGGCCCGACCTGTCCGGAATTGTCGCGAGTCTTATTTCGAGTTCTGCACGAGTTATCGCAAGTTATATTTTTCAGATACATTCAACCGAATATTCATCCACATGTGAATATCGCTATTGTCGCCTTCCCCAACACGCCATAACTCGTCGTTTCAACTCGCCTAAGTTTGAGAGTGTCATTTAAGCAGCTCTCACACTTTGGCGAGTTGGGGCGAGTTACGGCGAGTGCAAAATGTTAGGCAAAAAATAACACTCGCCATTAGTCGCGATCATTTGCGCAGAACTCGCAACATGACTCGGGATAACTCGGGCAGCTCGGATAAACTCGCCATAACTCGGCGAACACGCCAGAACTCGGTGGGCTCGACAAAAATGGAAGCAGACCAGCAATTAACAGAACATGCAACTGATCAAATGCATCAAATGTGACATTAAAGGAAGTATTTGTGATAAAATCGATTACCCATAGTGCAGTTGGGTCCGCCCCATCCCTCGTCACAGTTACACGTGTAGTTGTTGACACCATCCACACACGGACCGTGTTCACATGGCTCTTCTTTGCAGTCATCAATCAAATCTATGAAAGATAGAGACAACGAGAATGGTAAATACTTATTGCATAATGATAATTCAATAGGAAAACAAACAGAATAAATGAGTGTATATGATTACAGACAGTGAACAAAAACATCTTCTTTTCTATCCGTTTTTCTGTCCGTTGAAAATTTCGCAGCCGAGAGCGAAAATTCTTCGCAATTTTCGAGGCCGAGACCATCGGTAATGTTGGTCGCGACCGCTAAAATGTGGACTCGATACCAGCTACAAATTGTAAACGGTCATTTTGTTGACAAAGGGGTGGGGGGGGGGGGGGGGGGGTTGAACCCCGCAGCCCCCCCCCCCCCCCCCTGGGTACGCCTTTGCATATACAAATTTATCATAACTTTAACATTCCAAAAAAGGGAAACATACAAAACAAGAACAAAATATAGATACAAATTAATAATAAATAATATACAAGGTTTTGCAGAATAAGTCATAAGAGTTAATAAAACAATGATATTATGGTGATTGAATCGAGTCAATCTATCAATCAATCATACAATCTAATAATCAATCAATTAATAAATCATCAATCAATCAATCAATGAAATCATGTGACATCCAAACTAGCTACTTGTAGTTGGTATAGGTATGGGACTGGTTCTCGGTTGAATTTAAACCGAGAATTAGTCTCTTCTCAACGACAATTTACATTATTTGTTTTAACGCAAGCGCCAAAATACGTGAGCTTTCGAGGATTGCATATAGTAAATCAACAAACTGTTGGGTCACGTAACCCAACACCTTGTAGACTTGGGTGACCTGTTTCACGAAGGGGCGCAAAACGTAAACGTGATACGTGATACGTGACCATTCGTTGCAAACCTATTCACACGAGGTTCTGTCACAGTCATCGATCAGATATATGGAAACGAAGACACATTTGAATAAATTGTCGAAAATTCATGAACAAGATTATTGTAGTCAATTAACCCAGTTATGAAAAAGAAGAAAGTTTTGGTATAATATGCTCATATTTTCTGTTTACATTGATAGATAGATTACAAGGATAAATAGATTGATATATACATTGTATATTTGCCGTATAAAAAAGTAGCACATATAAATGTGGCCTCCGCTGGCTGACAAATGTAAATTGCATTAAACTAATTACCCATAGTGCAGTTGGGTCCGCCCCACCCCTCTTCGCAGTTACACGTGTAGTTCCTAACACCATCGACACACGAACCGTGTTCACATGGCTCTCCTTCGCAGTCATCAACCAAATCTATAAAAGACAGAGACAACGATTATGGTAAATATTGCATATTTATAATGAAATAATGAAATAAGAAATAATTTGATAACAGACAGTGAACAAAAAATAAGAATCTCCTTTTGTATATTAATGTCATTCTCATATTTTTCTACAAAATTCTACAATTTGATTTCCCATACTGCAGTTGTATTTCCGCCCACCCCTCGTCATAGTTACACGTGTAGCTCCCGACAACATCCATTCAGGAACCGTGATCACACGGGTCTCTGTCACGGTCATCGATCAGATTTATGGAAACGAACACAGATTTCAATAAATTGTCGAAAATTCATGACCGAGATTGTTGTAGTCAATTAATCCAGTTATAAAAAAAAAAAAGTTTTGATTTTAATATGGTCATATTTTCTGTTTACATTGATATCTATTATATTAATACGGTAAGCTTCAACCCCTCAAATGTCTCCCACTCGAGATATCCTCACCCCGAGAATTCGGCGACTCCCCGACCGTCGGGATCGAAGGATATACGTTTTGCGGAGGACAATAAGGTATTCTATGCCAGCAATGCGGTTGCTAAAGTTAAGGCGCCGAGCATCTACTAACGATTTACCACCAAGACTTTGTTTAATGAATATAAAACGGAGTTGATAATAATAATAATAATAATAAATCATTTATAGAGCGCGGAAACTATGTACAGTATATATATATTCTACATTTATTCTATCTATTTATTACATGCATGTAGAGACAGCTAAGGTCATTCCCTTCAAGGAAATATATCACCGGGTTTGAACGTATAGCAAGTAATATACTGAATTTGAAAATTAAACCTTTTTAACATCATGTGGGTATGGGAACGGGTAAGAATTAAGGCATGCAATCATCGTCCCAATCCTTACTCAAAACTTCGCAAAAGTTTAAATTAAAAAATCACGACTTATTATGTATTCTTTCGTCAATAGTCTTTTCATGCATACAATTTTATCATATTTGCATTACAATTATTGTTAACAATTTAAACAGAGTGTTTATACCGGGGAAGTGATGATAATTATCTTCATCCCATTCCTTACTGAAAACTTTGCACAAATGTCAATTATAATCGCGACTTATGTATTCAGTCGTCCAGTCTTAATGAATACAATATCATCATAAGCATTATGATCATTGTAAACAATTTAAACAGAGTACATATACCGGGGAAAGTAATTATAATTATGTTCATTGAAAACCCTTTGGATTGTGAGTAAATTATTTACCCGCCTTTCTACAACATGATGCACAAGAAAAGAAGGTTTAGCCTAACCATCTCGCAATCCGCTCAGGATTGATAATACAATATACTAAAGGGTGTAATTGTATTAAATGCATGAAGAGACAGCTATGATCATTCCCTTCACAAGGATAAACATATACCATATTAGTATTATAATACTAAATTTGGAAATCAAACTTATAGGACAAAATCCCGCCGATTTGGAGATAGAGGAAACAAGTGAACACCTTACTTACTAACTTCGCAAGTGTGTTGGTATTATTTTTCGTCACGTGTTTGTCATGCATACAATTTTATTATGCTTGCGTTAGTATTATTATAAACTTTTAAACAGAGTGTACAGGGGATGGGACGGGTTTATAATTTTCACTAAAAGGTTGTATCGCAATGACATGTGCAAAAGAGAGGGGTGGCGGAGGGGGGGGGGGGGGGTAAAACGTCTGATTCTCTTTCATCTTTCCATGTGGAAAGGGAATCATTTTTTAAGAGGTCGTTGTGGTCTTAAAATCTTTTTTCTAACAAAAAAACCCGCGGATTTCCGCGGGTCCCGCTAGTATACTGTAGATTACATGGATAAATAGATTGATATACATTGTATATTTGCCGTATAAAAAAGTAGCACAAATAAATTTGGCCTCTGCTGGCTGACAAATGTAAATTGCATTAAACTAATTACCCATAGTGCAGTTGGGTCCGCCCCACCCCTCCTTGCAGTTACACGTGTAGTTCCTAACACCATCGACACACAAACCGTGTTCACACGGGGTTCCTTCGCAGTCATCAATCAAATCTATACAAGACAGAGACAACGATATGGTAAATATTGCATATTTATAATGAACTAATGAAGAAAACCGTACAAAATTAGTGTATTTGATAACAGACAGTGAGCAAAAAATAAGAATCTCCTTTTGTTTATTAATGTCATTCTCATATTTTTCTACAAAATTCTACAATTTGATTTCTCATACTGCAGTTGTATTTCCGCCCACCCCTCGTCATAGTTACACGTGTAGCTCCTGACAACATCCATTCAGGAACCGTGATCACACGGGTCTCTGTCACGGTCATCGATCAGATTTATGGAAACGAACACAGATTTGAATGAATTGTCGAAAATTCATGAACGAGTTTTTTTGTTGTTGATTACCCAGTTATAAAAAGATGAAAGGTGAAAGTTTAGGTATAATATGATCAAATATTCTGCTAACATTGATAGATATATTACATAAATTAATAAATTGATATATACATTGTATTTGCTGTATAAAAAGTAACACATATAAATTTGGCCTCCGCTGGCTGACAAATGTAAATTGCATTAAAGCGAATTCCCCATAGTGCAGTTGGGGCCGCCCCACCCCTCATCACAGTTGCACGTGTGGTTGCTAACACCATCCACACACAAACCGTGTTCACACGGGTCTCCTTCGCAATTATCGATCGAATCTATGAAATAGATTGACAACGAGAATGGTAACTAAATATTGTATAGTATAATTAAAGAGGAAAATCGTTATTAGGTAATGAATTAGTGTATTTGATTACATACAATAGAACAAACATATTCTTGAAAGGGACTGTCCGCCTTTTGCAAGCCAAATTTCAAAAGTTGCAAGGTTATGGTCGTATATGAATGAAAATGTCATTTAACAGCTTGCCTGAACAAATTAGGGCTTGAAATCTCCTTTTGTGGAGTTACCACTGTTGATCATCGCCGAACGAAATTCGCTGGTCACTGTTTTAGGGCCAAAGACCAAGTAATCTCGGATGTGATCTGCATGAGATTCCCATGTCCTAATAGAGGAAGCAGACCTACAAACTATATGGACTGCATTGCAAGAGACATCCAGTGTGAAACTGGGGACTTGCAGACATTGATGATGGATAAAGATTCATGGCGTTGCATTGCGAACTAAATCTCGGATGCGTCCGCTTAGTAGTAGTAGTAGGAGTTATAGACCTAAACATAATAAAACCGACGGCGCGTCGTTTTTTTATTCCATTTTTAGTATTCACCCATGCAAAATTTCGCTCACGATAGCAGCTGGCGCATTCCGGGGCTGTTTGTGACCCCTACGTGACCCGCGCACAGATTGTAATCGAACAACGGCGTAAGCGAATACTAAACAAAATAACTAAGACTCGCTAAAACTTACGACATGTTATTGTATGTTCGTTCTTTTCGAGAACTTTTCCGTGGCATACCTTTAAAAATGTCGGCTTCGCAAGACATTTACAAGAATAATTGTTGTAATAGTATGCTAAATCAGTTAAACACATGCTAAATAAACACAACAAAAAATAGTAACTCCCCCCTAAGCAAAATGACGTAACTTTTTAACAAATTGGGGTTGAGCAACATACCTTGGCAGGAATGTTTCTAAAATGATTGGCTAACGTCTCTGTGAAAATGTATTTGATCCGCCATGCCATGCATGAGTGAGCACACATTAAAGGAAAAATGTCACTTTTCAAAAGTCACAAGAGTAAAAAGTGAAAATTCTGCCTTTGATGTGTGGTCACTCATCCATGACCCGACGGACCAATTTCATTTTCACACATAAGTTAGTCACTAAATGTAGGAACAATCCTGCCGAGTTATTTTGCTCAAAACCTTTACGTTAAAAGGTTATGTTATTTGATTAAGGGGGACTTATTTTTGTGTTGAGTTTAATTGATCAGTACTGTTGGAATAAACTCAACCAAAAAGTAAGTCTCCTCCTGATTAGAATAACATAACTTTTTAACAAAAATATTTTGAGCAAAATAACTCCGCAGGACTGTTCCTACACTTATTTACTAACTTCTGTGTGAAAATGAAATTGGTCCATCGAGTCATGCATGAGTGAGCACACATCAAATGAAAGATTGGCACTTTGTATGCTCACTCATGCGTGACTCAATTGACCAACTTCATTTTCACTCAGAAGTTAGTCACAAAGTATAGGAACAATCCTGCCGAGTTATTATGCTCAAAACAAGTTTGTCAAAAAGTGACGCCATTTTGATTAGGGGACTCACTTTGTTTGTTGTGTTTATGAATCATGCACGCTTTTGTAATACAAACAACAACAAAAGTAAGTCCCATTAATCAACATGGCGTTACTTTTTGACAAAAATGTTTTGAGCAAAATAACTCGGCAGGATTGTTCCTATACTTTGTGACTAACTACTGAGTGAAAATGAAGTTGGTCAATTGAGTCACGCATGAGTGAGCACACAAAGTGCCAATCTTTACTTTGATGTGTGCTCACTCATGCATGACTCGATGGACCAATTTCATTTTCACACAGAAGTTAGTCAATAAGTGTAGGAACAATCCCGCCGAGTTATTTTGCTCAAAACATTTTTGTTAAAAAGTTATGTTATTCTAATCAGGAGGAGACTTACTTTTTTGTTGAGTTTATTCCAACAATACTGATCAATTAAACTCAACACAAAAATAAGTCCCCCTTATCAAATAACATAACTTTTTAAGGAAAAGGTTTTGAGCAAAATAACTCGGCAGAATTGTTCCTACATTTATTGACTAACTTATGTGTGAAAATGAAATTGGTCCGTCGAGTCATGGATGAGTGGCCACACATCAAAGGCAGAATTTTTACTTTTTGACTCTTGTGACTTTTGACAGAGACGTTAACCAATCATTTTAGAAACATTCCTGCCAACAGGCGCGCCGGAAGCAGTTTTGGATTGGGGGGCAAAACCCTAAGGGGGCTCACGATTTATGTGTTTAGGGGCTCATGCCCAACCACACTCACAGAGTTGCCAACTTTGAGCGATAGGTGAGAGTGAGACATTGCGAGGATAAAGCGACCAAGCCCGAGGGAGCGAAGTGACTGAGTCACCCCTCCCACGGTAGGGAGCTTTTGCATGTTTTGACTTGAAATTGTGCAATCTGGTGCATAAAAACAAGATCCAACAACATAGCTTACAACCAAAAATGAGTCCCGAGGGAGCGAAGCGACCGAGGGCTGGATCAGAGCCAGAGGGGGAGGGTTTGGGAGGGGGTATCCCCCGGGGGGGGGGGGGGGCACTCATGTATAATGTAAGACGGGTATGTGCCGCTTAAAAGACCCCCTTTTTCACACTCAATCACAGCTCTAAAGATACCCGATTTTCAAAACTTTTCGCTCCATAGACACTCGGAATGACTTGGCTAGGTAGTTGAGTAGCGACAATCCTTTATTCTTCTCCTAGTTCGGCTCCTTAGACCACAATTTGAGCCTTTTTGAGGGTTTCCGTAGGTATTTGGAATCTCCGAGTCAATGTATTTTGTAGTTTTAGTCTGCCCCTCATACCCCTTTACTCCCCTTTCAGGGATTTTGTAGCTCTAAAGACCCTATATTTTGTGCGTTTGAGGGATTTTGTAGCTCCAAAGACCCAATATTTTGTGCGTTTAAGGGATTTTGTAGCTCCAAAGACCCTATATTTTGTGCTTGTAGTTAGCTCTTCAGACCCCCATTTCAGAGTTCCGTGCGGCACACCCCCGTCAAAAAATAATTCGAGTGCCCCCCCCCCCCCGGGGGGGTATCCCCCTCCCACGGGGAAGATTTTGCATTTATATACTTGAAATGGTGCATTCTGGTGCATACAAATATAAACCATATGCCACATTTGTATGATCCAACATCAAAGCTTACAGCAAAAAATGAGTCCCGAGGGAGCGAAGCGACAGAGGGCTGGGTCAGAGCCAGAGGGGGAGGGTTTGGGAGGGGGTATCCCCCTCCCACGGGGAAGATTTTGCATTTATATACTTGAAATGGTGCATTCTGGTGCATAAAAATATAAACCATATGCCACATTATGTATGATCCAACAACATAGCTTACAGCCAAAAATGAGTCCCGAGGGAGCGAAGCAACCGAGGGCTGGGTTAGAGCCAGAGGGGGAGGGTTTGGGAGCGGGTATTCCCCTCCCACGGAGAAGACTTTGCATTTATATACTTGAAATGGTGCAATTTGATGCATAAAAACATAAACCATATGCCACATTATGCATGATCCAACAACATAGCTTACAACAAAAAATGAGTCCCGAGAGAGCGAAGCGACCGAGGGCTGGATCAGAGCCAGAGGGGGAAGGTTTGGGAGCGGGTATCCCCCTCCCACGGGGAAGATTTTGCATTTATATACTTGAAATGGTGCAATTTGATCCACGCCAGACCACGCCAGACGTACCATAAGCAAGTTACACAACAAACTGAGATAATTTGTTTGCGCGCGAAGCGCGCAGCGAAAACGTTAAATGGATGTATAACTTAGTTTTTAAACGTTAGAATTAACAAGTATTGGGTGATACATTTAATTTTTTTTTTTCCTTTTTCTTTCTTTCTTTCTTTCTTTTTTTTTTTTTTTTTTTTTTTGAGGGGGGGGGAGGGGCTTTTTGGGGGGGCAAAAACGCGTTTTGCCCCCCCCACTTTTTGGATTGGGGGGTCGGCCGCCCCCCCCTGCCCCCCCACTTCCGGCGCCTATGCCTGCCAAGTGATGTTGGTCAAACCCAATTCGTGATGTTGCTCAAACCCAATTCGTTAAAAAGTTACGCCATTTTGCTTAGGGGGGGGGGGGGGGGGAGTTACTTTTTTTGTTGTGTTTAGTTTGATGAAGGGATGATATCTACACATACGTTTTTCATTCGTATAATCCAACTTACAGGGTTGTTCGATCTCATTTTTGTTGTGTGTGTTGCTTTCATCCCCATCCCTCTACTGAAACTGTCCAGACGATTTGTAAAAGGCGGACATCCCCTTTGATATACCATTATTTATTTTCTAACTTGAATGTTTGTTTTTTGTATTGGATGTTATTTATACAATTTGATTACCCATAGCGCAGTTGGGTCCGCCCCACCCCTCGTCACAGTTGCACGTGTAGTTCCTGACACCATCCACACACGAACCGTGTTCACACGGGGCTCTTTCGCAATCATTGATCAAATCTAAGTAAAATATATAGCGAACAAGTCAAGATGTACCTTTCATTAACCAAAATGCATAATAAAGACGTCCATGTTCATAAGAATTTTGTTTTACAATCCTTGAAATGAAATTAGAAGTACAATGAACAATATAAAACAAAATGAAGGAATACGTAATAATGGTAACAATTGAATATGATTATATAGGGCCCGCATATCTCTTCCTTGTTTTGTTTATACGGTTCATGGGTGTTTTGTTACTGTCCATTGCAAAAAGCATGACATGATGAACCAGATAGTGCATTTTTCCTGTTATAGGAAACAAATAAAACTATTTTTCATAAAAAAAGGTATCAAAGATTGGTTAACACTGCTCTACAAATTAACATAATAAAGAAGATAATGTATTGAACATTGCACCCAATAACACTGCTTACCCATAGTGCAGTTGGGTCCGCCCCACCCATCGTCACAGTTACACGTGTAGTTCCTGTCACCATCCACACACGAACCGTGTTTACAAGGGGCTCCGTCGCAATCGTCGATCATATCTATGAAACAAAGAGACAAAGAGAATGGTAAATATTGCATAATATCATTGAATAAGAAAACCGTAATTAGGGAATGAATTAGTGTATTTCATTACAGAGAGTGCAATTTTTTTTTAATTACCCATAGTGCAGTTGGGTCCGCCCCACCTCTCATCACAGATACACGTGTAGTTGTTGACACCATCCACACACGAACCGTGTTCACAAGTTTCTCCTCCGCAATCGTCGATCAAATCTATGAAAAAAGAGACAACGAGAATGGTAAATATTGCATAATATCACTGAATAAGAAAACCGTAATTAGGGAATGAATTAGTGTATTTCATTACAGAGAGTGAACAAAAAATTGTATTACCCATAGTGCAGTTGGGTCCGCCCCATCCCTCGTCACAGTTACACGTGTAGTTGCTGACACCATCCACACACGAACCGTGTTCACAAGGTTCTCCTCCGCAATCGTCGATCAAATCTATGAAAAAAGAGACAACGAGAATGATAAATATTGCATAATATCACTGAATAAGAAAACCGTTATTAGGGAATGAATTAGTGTATTTCATTACAGAGAGTGAACAAAAAATTGTATTACCCATAGTGCAATTGGGTCCGCCCCATCCCTCGTCACAGTTACACGTGTAGTTGCTGACACCATCCACACACGAACCGTGTTCACAAGGTTCTCCTCCGCAATCGTCGATCAAATCTATGAAAAAAGAGACAACGAGAATGGTAAATATTGCATAATATCACTGAATAAGAAAACCGTAATTAGGGAATGAATTAGTGTATTTCATTACAGAGAGTGAACAAAAAATTGTATTACCCATAGTGCAGTTGGGTCCGCCCCATCCCTCGTCACAGTTACACGTGTAGTTGCTGACACCATCCACACACGAACCGTGTTCACAAGGTTCTCCTCCGCAATCGTCGATCAAATCTATGAACAAAAAAGACAACGAGAATGATAAATATTGCATAATATCACTGAATAAGAAAACCGTAATTAGGGAATGAATTAGTGTATTTCATTACAGAGAGTGAACAAAAAATTGTATTACCCATAGTGCAGTTGGGTCCGCCCAATCCCTCGTCACAGTTACACGTGTAGTTGCTGACACCATCCACACAAGAACCGTGTTCACAAGGTTCTCCTCCGCAATCGTCGATAAAATCTATGAAAAAAAAGACAACGAGAATGATAAATATTGCATAATATCACTGAATAAGAAAACCGTAATTAGGGAATGAATTAGTGTATTTCATTACAGAGAGTGAACAAAAAATTGTATTACCCATAGTGCAGTTGGGTCCGCCCCACCCCTCGTCACAGTTACACGTGTAGTTGCTGACACCATCCACACACGAACCGTGTTCACAAGGTTCTCCTCCGCAATCGTCGATCAAATCTATGAAAAAAGAGACAACGAGAATGGTAAATATTGCATAATATCATTGAATAAGAAAACCGTAATTAGGGAATGAATTAGTGTATTTTATTACATAGAGTGAAAGAAAAAAAAAAAAATCAAAATTGTATTACCCATAGTGCAGTTGGGTCCGCCCCACCCCTCATCACAGTTACACGTGTAGTTGTTGACACCATCCACACACGAACCGTGTTCACAAGGTGCTCCTCCGCAATCGTCGATCAAATCTATGAAAAAAGAGACAACGAGAATGATAAATATTGCATAATATCACTGAATAAGAAAACCGTTATTAGGGAATGAATTAGTGTATTTCATTACAGAGAGTGAACAAAAAATTGTATTACCCATAGTGCAATTGGGTCCGCCCCATCCCTCGTCACAGTTACACGTGTAGTTGCTGACACCATCCACACACGAACCGTGTTCACAAGGTTCTCCTTCGCAATCGTCGATCAAATCTATGAAAAAAGAGACAACGAGAATGGTAAATATTGCATAATATCATTGAATAAGAAAACCGTAATTAGGGAATGAATTAGTGTATTTTATTACAGAGAGTGAAAGAAAAAAAGAAAAAAAAAAAAGAAAAAAAAAAAAAATCAAAATTGTATTACACATAGTGCAGTTGGGTCCGCCCCACCCCTCATCACAGTTACACGTGTAGTTCCTGACACCATCCACACACGAACCGCGTTCACAAGGGTCTCCTCCACAATCGTCGATCAAATCTATGAAAAAAAGAGACAACGAGAGTGGTAAATATTGCATAATATCATTGAATAAGAAAACCGTAATTAGGGAATGAATTAGTGTATTTCATTACAGAGAGTGAACATTTTTTTTATTACCCATAGTGCAGTTGGGTCCGCCCCACCCCTCATCACAGTTACACGTGTAGTTGTTGACACCATCCACACACGAACCGTGTTCACAAGGTTTTCCTCCGCAATCGTCGATCAAATCTATGAAAAAAGAGACAACGAGAATGGTAAATATTGCATAATATCACTGAATAAGAAAACCGTAATTATGGGAATGAATAAGTGTATTTCATTACAGAGAGTGAACAAAAAATTGTATTACCCATAGTGCAGTTGGGTCCGCCCCACCCCTCGTCACAGTTACACGTGTAGTTGCTGACACCATCCACACACGAACCGTGTTCACAAGGTTCTCCTCCGCAATCATCGATCAAATCTATGAAAAAAGAGACAACGAGAATGGTAAATATTGCATAATATAATTGAATAAGAAAACCGTAATTAAGGAATGAATGAGTGTATTTCATTACAGAGAGTGAAAAAATAAATTGTATTACCCATAGTGCAGTTGGGTCCGCCCCACCCCTCGTCACAGTTACATGTGTAGATGCTGACACCATCCACACACGAACCGTGTTCACACGGGTCTCCTTCGCAGTCATCGATCAAGTCTAAATGAATAATTATAAATAAAATAAGATTTAAAACATTTATAGGGGAAGGAACTCCTAGTTTTTTTACTTACTGGATGTGATGAGAGCATAACTCTTGTCATTTCTAGTCACTTATTTCCTCATGAATATTCCCAATACTGAAAATAATCAATATTTTATGGCCCACTGTCGTCTGCTTTCAATGCCAACAGGAGGCGGCCATTTCTTCAACTTCTCGCGGTGAAATGACGTGTCAGGCGGAGAACACAATAGCGGGTTACGATAATTCTATTGTGTTCTCCGCCTGCCACGTCATTTCACCGCGAGTAGTTGAAGAAATGGCCGCCTCCTATGGGCATTGAAAGCAGACGACAGTGGTCCATAAAATATTGATTATTTTTGTAATCAGGAATATTCATGAGGAAATAAGTGACTAGCAATGATAGTAGTTATGCTCTCATCACATCCAGTAAGTCAAAAAGAAAAGGGTTAATTCCCCTTTAAGTTCAGATGGAACTACTATCAATATCATCAAAGTGTAGACTTTGTACCCTTTTAATTCTTCACAATCATTGTCCTCCTTGCTATAGGGAACCGGGTAGGATGTATACGAAGTCTATCATGTCTATGAGAATTTCGGAATCGGGAAGGGATTAGGTTAACTAATATAGTCCACACATTAAAAAAGGGTATAATGTTATGGTAGAACTTTTCAAGTTCTGGTGGTGTTAATTATTCTTAGGTGCAAAAACATAGACACTAAAGAAGACTGATGAAAAAAAGACTCAACACTTTTGGGATGACATGCCTCAGGCGAATCATGGATGTGACCAGACTTGACAGGACAAGAAACACACGTATACGAACACACCTGAACGTCGAAGGAACTCCCATCGAAGGACCCCGAAGGAGTTGCCACAAACAATTCTTATATAACATGTTTGACATTATGACATTATGAACAGAATGAATACAATTTACAAACAGATATTCTACCCGACGGAAATGTACGTGGCAAACGCACAGGGATTAAAACGATAAAACTACAACAACGTTGTATTGTAGTTTGTGGCGGATAAATAGCTACAGTATAGTGACCATTCAAACTACGTATTGCATGTTTTGGTAGATGGTTTTCGTCCATTAGAGGTTGTATACTTTGAATCGTGAGGTGTAAAATTAATTACATAATACTGTAACAATCCATCAATCTTTCTTCACGGCGATCACTAATCAGAGGATTATGGTTACACACAGAATAAACGAAATATGAACTACTTTATGATGGAATCTAAACCCCTCCAAAATAGTTCGGAAACTCAAGTTTGATCGATCATATCTCTCAGATTTTTTAATTAGCATATTCGAAATTGGTGTCACAATAAAGCCTCATTATATACCTTTCAAACAGTGCATTATGTGTAGTGATTATGCAATTGGGGCGATTGCAGTAGCCCAGAGAATAGGGGGAGGCAGGAAGTGAAATTTCGCAAAATGGCTCAATGCATTTAATTTACGAGTGCATGACTGTGCTGATCAGTTTTTTAAAAGTTCACTTTCTATTGAATACTGCCACCCTTTCCATTCATCAAAATCATTGGAATTTGATACCATTTTAATGGAAATGATCTCTTCATTACGATGGCATATTGATCGTAATGATTAGGCAAATGGGTTGTGCGCAGCAAACCGGAATATGGAAATGGGTCGAGTGTGAAATCAGACAAAAAATATGGAGTTGACCAAAAATCAGAGCGTTGCATTTTGTTCAAGCTTTTGGGAGGATCTTTTAGCATTTCAAATGAAATATTCATGATTCAAATTGCTATCAACGGAAAGCCCAACAACTCTTCTCTATGAAAATGTGAAATTTATAATGATTTTTGTAAAGGGCGGCTGCAGGGAGATGAATGTGTAACAAATCCTCCAAAAAGCTCGGAAAAATGCAACGCTCTGATTTTGTGTCAACTCCATATCTTTTCACCAATTTCGAATATGCTTATTAAAAAATACTAGAGATATGATCGATCAAACTTGAGTTTCCAAACTTTTTTTGAGGGGGTTTAAAACATCAATGTAAATTAATGAGAAAATAACTTTCCAACCTACATTTATACTAACACAAAATTGCAATTTACCTGTTTCACATCGTTCACCAGTCAGAGGGGCCGGGCACACGCAGTAGAATCCAATTTCGGTCTCAACGCATTGTCCAGATGCACATGGGCTGCTTAGACAATCTAAGAAAATAATTATACCATATATACCATATTATACCATATAATTATACTATAATTAAGTGTGGTTATTCAACATGACATGTTGTAGTAGTAGTAGAAGAAGTAGTCGTATAAGTAGTAGTTGTTGTTGTTGTTGTTGTAGTACAAGTAGAAGTAGTAGTAGAAGAAGCAATACGTTTTGACTAAAATGATCCGAATTTGACTGCGAAAGAACGAAATTGGTTGCACAATGACGAACTGTAGTAGTACAGTAGTAGTAGTAGTAGTAGTAGTAGTAGAAGAAGAAGAAGAAGTCATATTGCAGTTGTTGTTGCTTTCGTTTTAGCATTAGAAGCAGAAATAGTAGTAATAACAATGAAAATAATATCATGATAATAGCATTGATTATATTAAATATGATGATAATGGTTATTTTTATGAAACTAATATTACAAACAATAATGATGATGATAATACGAATAGTAGCAACACTTCTTATGATGATTATCAATATCATAATAGTATTTTAAACAATATAACACGAAACAACAATCCTAATCAATGTAATAATCTCTTGGTTGCTCGCATATTTGCATAATTTTAATGGAAATGAATGTTTGAGGTTTTAAGCTGGTCAGCGTCAAAGTGAATGGTAATGCAATACTGCAACATGCAATCACTATTTCCATCAAACACTTCATTTACGATATCGTAATAACTCGAGAAAAGTATGATATTAGACTGTGACATAATTTTTACCAAATAATAATATATTGTAATAATACCGTTCATTTATATAGCGCTATTCCCGTTGGAATCATAGTGCTTGAATAACGGTTACTAACATGCCCACAAAATCATTAATGACAGGTAAATGTTATGAAATTATCATAATAAAACAATATTTATGAAGCGCCAAATAGTAAATGGTATTTTCTGGTGCTGAGTTATTATGTTTATTTTACTAACAGTTTAAACTTTGTCTCTAAAAATGCTAAATGCTAAACGTTTATGATTTGTAAGGTCGCTTTAACATGTTTAACGTTAAGTAGAAATGTTGACTCAGCACGAATATTTCTACTATTACCTAAAATGTACATATTGCCATACATTTGGGAACAATTGTAAATGCTAACCGAAAACCAAGACATATTGTCAATAACTTCACACTTTAAAAGATATATAACACGTTTACAACATGTGTTTTAGATTCACTTTATTCAAATACAGTCTTACGAACAATTAAGGACCATTTGTTATTTAATTAGATAATGCAACTTTACTATGAATATGAATATTTTAAATTATATTCAATTGCGAAGTAAAGGGGTTAAGAGCTGTGGTACAAACCTGGCAAGGAGCAGACCAGATTGTCGAACCCGTTCTGGTTCAAGATCGAATTGCGGCGCTTTGAGTTCACATACTTCATGCTCTTGGGAACGAGGTCCACAACCTTGCCTCCAGGAAGTTTTATTTGGCGACACTTAATCGATCTCTCGCAGAAGTCATCGCATAGGCAACCTTGATTCCACGATGCATGGAGAAAAGAAACGTGCATGCATGCATTGTAATATGACGGCATTATGCAGAGACAGAAGAAAGGAGACTTGCATGTATTATGATGACATAATTATGAAGAGCTTTATTTCAAATTGCGCTGAATCCAAATTGTATCAACTTTTGAGAAAATGGCTACTTCCCCGACTTTCACGTGCCTATAGATATACGAGACATAAAGGACAATGGTACCCAATCAAACTGTTGCTTCCATAGATTAAATTATTACTGAAACATTTCTTTGAATATATGTTCATTTATTTGTATGGGGAAACTCGCATTTTTGGCAACGCACGCTGATAAGTTTGTAGACTGTTCCCAGCATTCTTTGCACACACATGTTCCCTTTTTCGAATTTGTTTAATAGTCAAACTTTTGAGGAAACTGGAAAACAAATTATTGCACAAAACGCATGGGAATTTGTTCTACACTTTGCCAGAGTGGGTTTTGAATCACTCGTAGAAATAAATTACCATTTCCGAAAATTACATAATGTGTTTATCTCTTGACTAATCGTGCTCAAACATTCATAGATTATTAATCATATTTAGTGCCTTGTAGCAAACAGAAATTTGTCGGGGATTTCATTGTTTTCGGGAACCCATTGAATCATGTATTAAATTGTGTGGGATAGCGAAAACAAGTAGCAAACAGAATAATCCGTTAATTGTTCCTATCTCCTTTTCAATTGCGTCTTTAAATTTAGATTTATAGCTATATGTACGTAGCTTACACTTTAAAGTGAATCATGTAAAGTGTACAATTCTGCCGAAAGAGACATTTGAGACTTCAATCCTATGTCAATATCATTGTAATATACAATTGGATGATTTGTGAAAAATTGAAAGAAAACGAACACTGTTTACCTCGTAAAAAAAAAGGGAATATTGAGTTCATATTTTATCACCGAATCCTGAGTGGCCTGCCGTAGATTTGTCGCAGTAATACTCGTCCGTTTGATGATATCCGCACCGTAGTACAGACGTACAGAATTCGCGCGCAAAATATATAGCACGGCTCAACAGTCGCGGGTACGCGCTGCCGTATACACAGTGCATGCAAACAGTGTAGTCGGACAGTAGCCAATATTTCAGGTACGACAATTGTACTTTAGGCGAAACACGTTAGCTAACGTCTTTCAGTTGAAAGATTATCAATGATAATTATCTTCATATTAAAGGGACATTTTAAAAAATCTAACCCTATTTTATTCTTCTCTTACCATAAGCTCAACAACACGGTAGAAGAGAAACGAGGAAGCTCAAAAAAAATCGTGGAGTTAGGCAATTTACATGATTCACTTTAAGTGCCAAACCACTTCTTGTCAAAATTGAGTTAGTGACCTAAGTTAGGCCATTAACTGAATGTTGAAAGGAAGTGGATTTAGCGCTACATACGTTATTCGTGCGTTGAATTAATTATGTCAATACGATGAAGTATAATACGTAAAATATCTTTTTAACGAAAGGGAAATTTGAAAAACCAAAACCTGTCCCATGCTTTTTTTGTTAATAAGTATACAACAAGGTATGAGTGAACCGCTAGAATTCCAATTGGATTTTGAGGATTTGGACAGTCCCTTTAAATATGTATCATTGATTGTGTTATCTTTATGAATTTGTAACTATGTTGATTTATACGTTAACATCATAAACAATGTCTCTATATCTGTATAGACTTTCACCCAAAAAATGTTTATAATTATTACATTTTACGAAAGTTGCGTGTCTTACTGACAATGAAATGCCTAACATAATTATAATGATGTTACAAAGTTCCAGTACAATTATACGTGTGTTGTTACTGCGATTTAATTATAATTTACCTTGAAGTTATATTGTTTAGATATTTCCTTAAACTATTCCAATCTACATTATCATGATTTAAGTCTACTTCATTTATGCAATAAGACGAGCTTTCATTTTATAAATTTCATCATTGAACAATACAAAATTCAATAATTTACACGATAAATTTGTCAAAAGTTTGTTCTTTTCCCCCTATCATGGGTGGTTCTAAACAAACGTTTTTTTGTTAAATTGTTCATCCGCACATTTGGTACTGCATTCTGCAATTTAAGTTGATAGTACTATGCTTGCCAACATGAATTTTAGTAACTAAATATAGCAAGTAATCATTAAAAGGCTAACATGTGGTAGAACTATAAAGTAAAACTAGTTAAGTTACAGGGCTGTTTTCATCCCAAAATCAGCCTTTAAAACAAAAGGACGCCCTCCAAACACCTGAAAGTTTCAACTATTGTCGTATCCCCATGCATTTAATTATTCAAACCGGATTTAATTATGGAAAGCTCAGCTGCCTCGGAACCAATTGATAAAAAAAATAAAAAAATGTTCTGTCTTTAAAATTGTGGGGGGTTTTGTTCTTCAAATTTTACGCTTTGGTTGTTTTTAACTCGCAACAAGTTATTTCATGAAGCACCCTCTAAACCAAAATTGCACTATCCGTTTAAAGTATTCAAACATTACAATAAGTATTACCTTTGATATTTTATCACAAATATTGCGTCAAATAAATATCAATACAATACGGATTAGTAATAATATTTGTATAAAATGTAATGCCGCTTGAGAAACAATACTTCCAAGAAAGGGTTGACTTGTCACGCTACATAACAATTAGACCATATCATCTGTTTATCTCAATCAACACTATTGCAAATTTGATTTTTTCTTTCATAATAACCCATGCTTTCAGAATTTAGAAATATTATGTAGTTAAGAATTTCGAGAAAAAAAAATATCTTAATTTTCTAAACGAACTTTACATTCGGCATAAGTATGTCAAATAATAGTTTAAAAGTAATTTCACCACTCCAAGTGACTCTAAAATTTAAATGTGACATTTCTTTCCAGTGTACTTATAAATCATTTAATATCTTTCCTAATTACTAACTATTTGAATCCTAAACTTACTATTAGCATGTCAAGATCGATCATCTTAATTCTACCCTCATGATAGTCTGCAATTATTGTTTATCTTTGTACTTGTTTTTGTAGTATTCAATACAAAAGTATGTAACATTTCGTTCAGCATTTTTTTTCTTATAATTGTTGTTGTACTAAACAAGGCATAACCAAATTATTAATTTGTCTCATGAGTGGTGTTTGTGCATTAAGTACTCAATGTCTCTACCAATAATTGTTTTTGTTCTTCAAATTATCTACAGTTTTTGTTAATGTTGTCTCCTAATTAATTTTAAAACGCAAATCTTGATCATTACCCATTAGACATTTACATTCCGAATTATTGGACACATCTCTTAGGCCATTGAAGACCATATTCATGTTCATGTGTGGTTTCGAGATAATGGTGTTTGTTTGTATATTGTTGTATAATCTTACTTACGCTATGATGGCAATGGATTTAAATAATGTCACCTTATATATTGTGCATTAATCAGGTTATTTTAATAAGTAAAAATAAAAATGAGCCGTTAACTTTATCATTTTCCAAAAGTTAAAATTATATGAAACTTACATCATATAACATGTTATTTGTAAGATTTATAATAATGATATAATACATTTGCATACTAAAACAAATAATGTTTACATAGAAAACATAGCAAAATCAATGTCGCTTTTTATCCCGATTGTTGGAGTAAAGTATCCGAATTAGGATACTCTTGAATACGGTCGAAAGCTTTTATATATAATCAATCTTAAATACCGTCATAACTATGCAGTCATATTAAAGGGGTAGTTCAGTTTTGGTATAGAGGGCGCTGCTCGAAATAGTGTTTTTGTAAGATATTGAAAAACTGAGTGTTAAATTTGAAAGAACATACAATTCTAATAGCAAAATAAACTTTATTTGATAAAAATCGGTTCAGAAACAGCTGAAATATCAATAAATATCCGCCCAGATATTCAATGATTTTTGAAAAAAAAAAAAAAATGCTTACACTTTAAAAAAAAAATTAAAAGAGGGTCTTAAATAGTTGTTGACGATCTATCTATTTAATCATTATTTCAACAAAACATCATATGGGCTATTCGACGGTTACTCACCTTACATTGGAGAGACCTTGACTCATTCTTAGAGCTGTAATTTTCTTATTATGACCCAAACAACCTTTTGTCACAACAAATTTGATGGGAAATCAAAACTTGAGAAATTGTAATGTTCCACATGCAAATCTTTAAAATGTGTTGGTTACTCACGTTACATGCATACTTTTGTATGAATAATGGTTTAAACCAATGCTTTTCAAGAGAGCGCCCTCTTGTGTTATAATGGCTCTTTTTGAATGATAACATGCATTTTACTTAGTCGTTTATTATTTTCTATAAGTTTCAAGCATGGTGGTGTTATATAATTATTATTTTGCAGGTTTTGGTCACTAAAGCTCAGCCTTACCAAAACTGTACGACAGTTACTATAAGCCAAACAAACATGTACAAGAAAATCGTGAACAAACTTTAAGTGTTCTTGGTTGAAGTGTACAAAGTTAATTGATCACTTGATTTGTCGCTATATATTTTTTTTCTGAACAATTATACGACACAAACATTGGAGGAGCATGCTTAATTGTTAGTACACAATAACACGCAATGCTGCAGTCATGACAATGATATTCCGTATCAAGGTCGGTTTACAATCAACACATGTAACACAAATACTGTTTGTATTTCACCATCACATGTCTCATGATACTTTACTACAAATCGCCGTAGAAATGTACAAACTATCTATGAATTTGTCATTATCAAAATAATTACGAATTTTCCAGGGAAAGTGAATACAATTCATTTTTCTACCCAAAAAATCAATGTTGTTTGAAAAGTAGATTATTATCATATTATGGTATTATTGTAACGTGTAGTATGTGCATAAGAAAAACTTTAAGTTTCGTCAATGCGCTGTACAAATAATGTAAAATAATAAGGATATTAAAAAAAAAATAATATCAACATTACATTGCTCGTTAATCAATTGAGATCGTAACATAGTTACATGCTTGAACTTTGTATCGTGCAATGTTATTCGCACATCACACCGATATCCCTGCGAACGTGTGTTTTTGTTAGATATATTTTAAAAATAGTTCTTAATAATTAAGAGGAGCTAGTAAAAGTGTCTAAATAAACAAACTTAGCACTACATCGGTTTATACATTGTTTTACTTACAGAAAACATGTTTGTTAATGATTACAAGATATTATTTACGATCGAGGTTCTTGGATAAGTAATTTTCCATTAGATAGTTACAAGATGTGCATGAATGCATTTTCATTCATTACTAAGCCATATAACATTAAATAAACGTGAAAGTATCACATAGCACTTCAAATCATAATATGACAATAATTCAAATTTCACAACGCTTGTATTTGTTCGGCACATGTTAACAAAGTCTATTACTAGATCCTATTAAGATAAACAAATGTTAACTTAAAACAATTAATTCAGTCTTGTTTTGTATTGTTTGTTAAAGACGTACCTTCAGCAAACAGGAGCACGATAAGGACCACAAGGTTGACGTCCTGCAAACGAAAATGGGAATTAAAGTAAGAACAACAAATTAATACACTATTTTCTAGAGATGTGTGGTCTTTTGTTACGGCAATCACTCTATTGATGGCGTGTCACGCCATCGAGATTAATGCAACTTAGTGTGACACACGATGGAACAATTTGTTGCTCTATTATTATTTAACGAATGTACAAGTATAAAACAAGTAAACAAAATGCATCGCTGAGACTGACAGATAATTTCATTCATTACCGGTCGCATAGCACTAATATTTCTCTTTAACACCTTTTATAATCGCTATGAAATGTACTGATTTATCACTGTATTACATCTAATGGTACATGTTTTAGTGCATGGTAATTAGGAATTAAATGGTAAGTTATGAACAAATTATGAATCCGCAACAACTCATACAACTCACCATCGTGCAGTGTTTCACGTGGCCAGCCAACAAAAAGACAATCTCGCTCATGCAGTCGCAAAAAGGCTTATGCATTTGTAGAAAGATTGTAATCGGACTCGCCCATCCAGGCTTGCCTGGATTCATGCAAGACGCTCGAGATTGTTTATATTATCTGTTGCGATAGAAACGATTCCTCTTCATTCATGATCGTCAATCAAAACGTATGGTCCAATCATAGTCTTACGAGATGGTGGGCTGAGTAAAACACGTCATCTATGCAACTCTGGATAAATCATTTCGAGGCCCTCAATTGTTTGTTTTACATGTTGCGTTAGAAACGATTCGTCTTAATTTACGTCGTATAATTGCGCCAATCAAAAGTTAAAGTAGGACCATGCGATGGGCTTGATGAATAAATATGCGCATCGCTGATGCTTCCCTCTCACAGTGGCGAATATCATTGGAGGGCTGATGAGTGGTTAAAACATGATTTCTTCACAGAAAGGGGGGGGGGGGGGCAATATTTCCCCTTTCCTTTAGTTACGCCATTGTTTTGCGTAGCACAACCGTTTTCAAAATATTGGTGAACAAAAATGTATAAGGACTCTTAGCGCGTTCATAATGATTTAAATTGTACAATTATTGTCACTCAATGATGAGAGGGGTGGCAAACAAAATTTTAGGGCAATATTTCCTATAACGTGGCAGCCTTTACCAAACCATGAACATTTCCCTAGGGAGAGATGGCTAATCCCTCCTTTATCCCCTAGCTACGCCATCTTGGAAAATGGTCGCCATGTTCGATTTTTACCATTATTTAGATCCATTTGTATGAAAATCGTTTTTAGCTCATCAAAAAAACAGTCAGTTTTTGAAAATTAAAAAACTGTTTTTTGGCAACCGTCTTGAAAAATGGCCGCAATATTGGATTTTCGCCATATATGTCTGTATGTATCATAATCGTCTATAGCATATCAGGTTACATATGAATCGACATCAAGATAATACAAATCGGCAAACTCAGTCAACTTTTATAAATACAAATTAGCCTTGGCGGTCATCTTGGAAAGTGGCAGCCATCTTCGATTTTCGCTATTTTAATGGTCCGTTTGTATTACAATCGTTTTAGATAAATCAATTAACATTTAAATCGACACCAAGATTATTAAAAACAGCAAACTCAGTCAATTTTTATATCAAAAAGGAGCTTTTGGCGACCATCTTGAATAAATGGCTGCCATCTTGGATTTTTGGGTTCGTATATATCACCATCGTTTTTAGCATATCAAGAAACATGTAAGTCAACACCAAGAATATAAAAACCGGCCAACTCGGTCAATTTTTATATTAAAAAGTAGCTTTTTGGGGGCCATCTGGGAAAATGGCGGCCATCTTGGATTTTGGCCATGATATGAGTCCGCCTGTATCACCGTTGGGTTCAGCATGTCAATACACATATAAAACGACACCAAAATTATTAAAATCGGCCAACTCAGTAATTTTGTATATAAAAAAGTAGCTTTTTTGGGGCCATCTGGGAAAATGGCAGCCATCTTGGATTTTGGCCATCATATGAGCCCGCTTGTATCACCATTGTATTCAGCATGTCAATAAACATATAAAACGACACCAAGATTATTAAAATCGGCTAAACTCAGTCAATTTTTATATCGGCCATCTTGGAAAATGGCCGCCATCTTGGATTTTCGCTTGGCTAAGTGTTTTTCCTCATGTATAATGTAAGACGGGTATGTGCCGCTTAAAAGAACCCCGTTTTCACACCCGATTGCCGCTCTAAAGATACCCGATTTTCAAATATTGCCGCTCCATAGACCCCCGGAATGACTTGGCTAGGTAGTTGAGTAGCGCCAAGTCCATTATTCTTCTTCTAGTCAGCTCCTTGGACCACCATTTGAGCCTTTTTGAGGGTTTCCGTAGGTCTTTGGTAGCTCCAAGTCTATGTACAGTATTTTGTAAGTTTTTTAAGTCCGCTCCTTAGAACCCCAATTCAAAGTTCCGTGCGGCACACCCCGTAAAAAAATAATTCGAGTGCCCCCCCCCCCCCCCCCCGGGTTCGACACCAATTCGCAATGATTAAGAAGGCCCAGTCACACCGGGCGCGAATAGGACCACGAATGCAGTACGAATGCGGTACGAACTGACCGGACAGAAAACTCGAAAAGAACCGCCAATAGAGCGAGTTTCCTACGCATATTCTACGTATATTGTACGCATGATTACGAATGCCACAACAATGCAGTAAGAACGCGGTACGCTTCTATCAAGTATTGCGAAGAAATGGTACGAAGCCACACGATCTCACTATATATATATATTGCAGTAAGAATGCAATAGGAATGTCCACAAACCACCACGATTGCGACACGACAGTGATACAAATACAGACGATTTTTTGCCTAGAATCCCGTATACAGACATATCCGAAATTATGATTTATATCCATTTAAATACTGTAGCTTCTCAATTAAATCGGATCTACTTTATCGAAGTAACGTGACCATGTGTCCATGCATGTTAAGGCCTGGTCACACAGGGCACGACTAGACCCACGAATGCAGTACGCATTGGTACAAATCTATGACAAGCCGTTTTTAACATTTATTCCTATTTCTTGATATCAAGAATTCAATTCTTTATATCAATACATCGAATTCTTGATATTATCAAGAAATGCATTCTTGATATCAAGAAATACTTTTTTTGTTGTGAAACATTGGTAATATCAATAATTCAATTCTTGATATCAAGAAATAGGAATAAATGTTAAAACGGCTTGCCATAGATTCGTACCAATGCGTACTGCATTCGTGGGTCTAGTCGTGTCCTGTGTGACCAGGCCTTTAGCCCCAAAATCGCACAGTTTCCGAACTGTTTTACGAACATGTGGATACATTAGTTTTCCTTCCAAAAAGAGATACAACTTTTCAATAAAACATTTACACATCATTCGGACATATCTTACAATGACTTTAGTACAGGATTGAAGTCTTGGGCAATATCTGACACTTTACAGATTCACCTTTAATCTCGCATCTATCGAATACTGGCATGCTAAAATGCTAAAGGAGTGCAGTATCTTTAACAATATTAAATTGTATTACAGTATTATGATTCGCTCAGGTTGATATATTTTTACGCAAGCATCCAATGTTCGTCTAAAAGGAATATAAAATCGTGTTAATTAAACGTTGAGCATCGATGGGGTTGATTGAAGGATTCAGGGCATTGTCGAAGCTCGCCATTGTATCAACATCATTTCCGGTATAAGTCACAGACTAATGACTGTCGAATTTCTCCAAAACGTATTCTACCAAACAGCAGAGGCTAATTACATAATGATCTACAATTGAAGTCTTAAGACTGAATTGATCATTTTAAAGGGATCTCGTAACTCGTAACTTTGTTGACATGTGCAACAAGTGATGCGTGGTTGATACAATGTATATTGTTGTACATGCTGTGTCCAATGGGTGTTGTATACAAATTTCAGGTTAAATGGACGTTATATTGCCTAGTTACAAACAAAAATGCAAAATTATATTCCCTTAACTCATTGCATTCAATTTGTACACGGTTTTCGCGATCCAATGGATAATTCAACATCTGAACACCGTAAATATCTTTTTAACGAAAAGGAAAATTGAAAAACCGAAACCTGTCCCAGGCGTTTAACGTTAAAACGAATACAACAAGGTATGAGGGAACCGCTAGAATTCCAATTGGATGTCGAGGATTTGGACAATGTTGTAAGTCCCTTTAATTTCAATCGTACGTAGATTAGGTAAGTGATTGAGATAGGCCCGGAATTGTGAGTTAATGATAATATGAATGACATAATTAACTTGTTATGATTGCGGCTGTCTTGTATTACGCTTCGTTTTCTTCCAATTAAAAATATTAGATGGTATTCTTTGACGTCAACACGTCCCCTTTTATAAGACAAAATACAATGATCACTGCTCGTGACTGACAACAAATGGATCAAAACATCACAATGAGGTTGATTGACGGCCGGAAAGGGCATTGTTTTAAAGGAAGCAATTTCATATAATTACTTTCTTCGTTTTGAGTGTGCTTCATAATTTTGCGGTGCAGGCGGATAATTTATTGTCAAAGACCAAATGAGTGATCTTACTAAATAACTCCTGGGGCGGGGACAGGGTTAGAACGAACAGGTTCAAGAGGGGGTAGCAGGAGTTGGGGGTGGGCTGAAGAGTAGTTCTTAATAAGAAGCTTTGAATAGATAAAGCTTCCAGGAGCTCAGCCTCCTCGGCCCAGGCCTAGCCTTTAGTCAAGACTCTATATGGCTTGGAGTTTCTCTATGCGAGCTAGCTAGCTGTGATATAGCTGTACGGCACGGGGTCAGAGAGCGAACCAACTGGCTCGTCGGGCTGTTCGTTTCGCTCACGATGCTCGCTCCGCTCATGTAACTGTGCATATAGCATATAGCGCGAGAGTCTTGACGAAAGACTATCGTCTCGGCCCCTGTCAAAAACCCTTAAAGGGGTAGATCAGTTTTGATAGAGAGGGCGCTGCACAACACAATTTTTTTTGTGAGGTAATGAAAAACTGAGTGTCGAATTTGAAAGAACATGCAATTTGAATGGCAGAATAAACTTTATTTGGTAAAAATAGGTTCAGAAATGGCTGAAATATCAATAAACATATCCGATCGTATATTATTTGGGCCCCAAATGTATTCGATGATTTAAAAAAAAAAAAAAAAAAAAATGCTTACACTTTTTCAAAAATTTTCAAAAGCGGTTTTTAAATAGTTGTTGATGATCTCTCTATTCAATCATTATTTCAACAAAACATCACATGCATAACTTTGTATGAAAAATGGTTGAAACCAAAGCCATTTTAGAGAGCGCCCTCTTGTGTTTTTATGGCTCTTTTTAAATGATAGCAGGCTTTTTACTTTGTCGTTTATAATTTTGTATACCTTTCTAGCATGGTGTAGTTATATCTATTAGTTTGTAATGTTACTGTGCAGGTTTTGGTTACTAAAGTTCAGCCTTACCAAAACTGTACTACCCTTTAATAAGGCAGGCCCAAATCGGTTCGCGCTTAGATCCGCCCAGCCCCTCCTCTTGCAATATCATTGGCTACTCCACTGGTAAGATGAGGTCGCGTGGAGCAGCTTGAAGCCTAATTTAATTGTGTACATGTCTGTAATATATTTGTCTCCCTCTACTGGCGGTAGGACTAATTTCCTCATCACTCGGTATCAAGGAGATGGGACATGTTAACGTACCGAGCTACCAGTTAACGTTTGTCTTTTTTTGTATAACTTGGAGATTTTACAAGTACCAAGTATCTTGTTGCTTGGCATACAGTAAAAGTATCATATATGGATGTTTTATTTTAATTATATTTTTTTTATAGATAATAAAGAAATACGTTCCGAGACGCTTGTCAATGTTTACATTGTCATAATCATGCAGATGGACTAGGGGAGCTCTGACAGTGGGGAAGGGGTCATTGCGATAACAAATGAGATGGAATGGCCACCAAGGTCATCTAATTAATTTTTGTTGACCTCATAATGTTTGGATATTTAAAGAACAAGGTTCTGGATGATTTGCAGGGCCGCAATCGACACGAAGTGGATTTTTTAGCACCAAAATGATAACTAATCCCTAAGAGTTATGTGACACCACTCATTTTTCAATAATCCATTCATAAGCCCAAACTTGCAAAAAGTGGGTTTTGCACCTGTCATATTCAACGGCAAAGAACTCAGCGATGCGTGACATTGTTGATTCAGAAAAGGTATCAAATTAACGCTAAGGAGTTATTCTTTACATCCATATCTCATGTAAGGTGTGAACATACCTAGTTTTGAAATAATTGACCTTCGATTACCTTTTTTTTACACGCTCTGTATGTATAATTAGTGATGTGTGACATGAATATATAATCTGAAAGTCATAGGGTCAAGAAAATACAGACACATGCACAGTGTAATGTCCTTACTCATTGCCTTTAGTTCATCAAAATGATTTAATATTAATGCTAGAAAGTCCAATTACAAATATAACATATTTTAACACAAAATAGTCAATTGTAATAAGATATTTACTGCATTTAAAGGGACTCAGTAACATTGTCCAAATCCTCAAAATCCAATTAAAATTTTAGCGGTTCACTCATACCTTGTTGTATTCTTATCAACAAAAACAGCATGGACAGGTTTCGGTTTTTCAAATTTCCCTTTCGTCTAGTCAGTGTCTTAAGGTTACAGCAAGTGAATTGTTCATCCATGTTCTGACAGTGGGCGGCAATTTAACCAGGGTTGCCCATTTCAATCATATTCAATTCAATTTGATTGTCATATTTGATAAAAAATACAATATAAACCAGCAATTAAAGAATTTAAAAAATGTAAAACAGAGAAAGTCCGAAATACACAAAAACATCATAATGTGTGTGTGTGTGTGCGTCACAAAATCACTGGGGGAAGGGTATGATCTCTTGGTCTACACTCAGTTGCATAGGCGCCGGAAGTGGGGGGGGGGGCAGGGGGGGGGGGGGGCAGGGGGGGGGGGGGCAGGGGGGGGGGTGGGGTGGCCGCCCCCCCCCCCCCCAATCCAAAAATTGGGGGGGGGGGGGCAAAAAAAACAAACCAAAATCCCCCCCCCCCCAACAAAAAAATAAATAAAAAATAATAATAATAATAATAATATTAAAACAGAAGAAGAGTGGGAAAGAAAAAATAAAATGTATGAGCTAAGACTCTTTAATTCTAGCGTTCAAAAACTAATTTATACATCCACTTTAACTTTTCGCTGCGCGCTTCGCGCGCGAACAGATTATCTCAGATTGTTGTTTAACTTGCGCAGGGTCTGGGGTGAGTATTTTGTCTGTACCGGGCCACGTAGTTCCCGTGTAGGCTGGCATTGCTCTGGCTGCTTGTGTGACGTGCACTTATTTGCACCATTTCAAGTATATAAATGCAAAATCTTCCCCGTGGGAGGGGGATACCCCCTCCCAAACTCTCCCCATTTGTCTCTGCCCAATGTAGGTATGAACCAGATTGCACAATTTCCAAAAGTCCAAAAATGCAAAAGCTCCTACCGTTGGAGGGGGGACACCCCCCTCCCACACCCTCCCCCCACTCAGTCACTTCGCTCCCTCGCAATGTCTCACTCTCACCTCTGGCTCAAAGTTGGCAACCCTGTGACCCGGAGGTGGGGGGGGGGGGGGGGGGGGGGGGTACTCAAGTATATTGGGTATACGGGGATGTGCCGCTGGGAAGGGTGACTTTTTCAAGAAAGATCCTTAGACATGGGTCCCCTTTTCATTAAAAAAAAATCCTTAGACATGGGTCCCATTAAAACAAAAAAACATTTAGACATGGGTCCCTTTTTTCATTTATTCCTTTTCTCTCTTTTCTCCGGAATTTTCTCCGGAATTTTAGGATTTGTCGATGTGAAATTGCTAAAATTTTCAAGCTCGCTCCGCTCGCTCGCATACATAATATTTCACAACCTCGGATGTTTATATGTTACCCTACATAACGGCATATCATAAGTAATAAAACGAATATACCCATACAATAATATTGAAACAAATGGCAATTTTCCGCTGTGAAATTGCTAAAATTTTCAAGCTCGCTCCGCTCGCTCGCGTACATAATATTTCACAACATCGGGTGTTTATATATTACCCTTCATAACGCCATATCATAAGTAATACAATTAATATTCCATACAATAATATTGAAAAAAATGGCATTTTCCGATGTGAAATTGCAAACAATTTTCAAGCTCGCACCGTTCGCTCGCATTATTCATATTTATGCAAATTACCTTACCATAGTTGAAGACTATTCACTGTTTTTCTATCATTTGAAAATTTGAGAATTTCACCTCCAATATGCACCAGATAGCTCCACTCTAGTGTAAACTGTGCCAAAGCTCCTGGTGTGGGAGAGGGGACACCCCCAGCCTCCCACACCCTCTCCCCCCTCTTTCGCCCTCCCTAAGAAAATACCCTGGCGCCGCCCTATAGTATGATACAGTTTACTAGTACAGAATTTTATCAATAAACTGCAAAATGATTGGCCATTGTATTATATTACAGCAAATAATGAAATATTTAAAGTTCGAAATCCTTAGACATTGGTTCATTTTTCACAAAAAAATCCTTAGACATGGGTACCTATTTACAGCATAAGAACCCTTGGATGTGGGTATGGGTTCGGAGGTCTCAGCCGCACACTCCCGTCCGACTATAATCTGATTCCCCCCCCCCCCCCCCCCCCCCCGGGCCCTATGAGTGTGGTTGGGCATGAACCCCAACACAACAAAATCGTTAGCCCCCTTAGGTTTTTGCCCCCCCCCCCCCCCCCCCCAATGCTAAACTGCTCCCGGCGCGCCTGCTCAGTTGGACTCATTTTGCCTACTTCCTGATGCCTTAAACTTCCATTTCCCCCAACTCGAAATTCGACCCCTAAACCCAAAACCTAACCATAACCCGTATTCCAACCTTTAACCTTATTATAATTATTAAAATTTGTAAATTTATTTTCGTTTCCAACACAATAGTTAAACATATCATTTTGATTAATTTACAAAATTAAGGAAATAAAGGAAAAAGAGGAATCCATTATACAGCAATCATTGTATAATTTTGTACCCCTCAAATAATAGTTCGGACTCATGACTAGTATAACAAATTCGTAACTACAAAAAGGACTAGAAATAGGAATGCAAACTTAAACCTTTACCTGAGCATGATAAACGAGTAAACTTACACCTTATAATAACTTATTTATCCTTATAATAACTTATTTATCTAATGGGACGTTGCCTGATGATGGTGATGATGGCGATGGTGATGATGGTGATGATGGTGATGGTGAGGAAAATGATGATGGTGATGATGCTGGTGTCGATAATGACGATGACGATGATTGTGGTGATGTGATAATGATGATGATAGTAATGATGACGATGATGATTATAATGAGGAAGATTATGATGATGATGGTGATAAGGATGGTGAGGATGATGGTGATGATAATGTTGATGATAATTATGATGATAACGACGCTGCTGATGGTGATGTTGATGATCATAATGATGATGATAATGATGAAGATAACGACGCTGAGCACTGTTGGTGATGACGATAATGATAATAACATGTGGTTCCTTCCAAATTACTGTCGCATATTTCATTTAACTGTATTGTTAGTGTCGCTTATTCACATAACTATTATGCTTTTTTTTAATTTAAAAGTATTATAAATTCATATCATCACTACTTATTTGTTACGTAAAACTACCATAAATTCATATCATCACTAATTACTCGATGCACTCGTTTTGTCAAATCCAACACAAATAACATGAGCCGAGACAATTTGTTTTCTAATAGTGGATAGATTACGTTTATTGCACAGCAAACCACACTCCATCAACTGTCTACGACAAACATGAACTTATGCGCATAATTATTTGATTTAATTTCATGATTGATTATGTAACGTGTACTATAAGTAGTGTCAGCCCTATGCAAAATTTGCCACAATACGCACATTTGATTGATTTTATCAATGCAATTGTATAGTTGAGGCTCCCAATACAAGTTCTGGCATAGGCTCTGCCTAAGTTGTCATCCTCGTGGTATCTTTGCGATGACTAGATCTGTAACACTTCCCTTTCATACATATTGTAATTTATGTAGACTTTCGAGGTTCGACACTGTTGATGTTCTCCCCAAGGCATACACAACACTGTAGCTCTACCTATACAAACTTGTTGAAAAGTGGTATAGTAAATTAAAGCTTAAAGGGGTCCATAGCTCACGGTTACGTATACGTTCATAATTCATGCTACTTCCGAGTCATATATGTCATATAGATATCACTATAATGGAAGTAATATATGTTTTTTTAGACGACTTTTATTTAACAGCTGTGTTGACTGACCACTGGAGGATGCTTTTCCAACGATATTGCATAAAACGTCACCCAAACGTGCACAAGCAAAAGCGAGTTACGTCACCACCGACATAGCAGCAGACTCAACACTAGTGCTAACCTTACCAGCTTTGGTTAGTGCATGTTCAGATGGCGATCATGCGTTACGTTGGAAAACATGGCAACCTCCAGTGGTCAGTCAAAACAGATGTTATGGGTCTCACAAACATGGATACATTTCATATTATGTGTTACCAAAAATATACAACAAGAAGAGACAGAAAGTGTGCACTTTTCAGGAACCGTGAGGAAAAGTGGCTTGGCAGTCTAGCTCCCCTTTAATAAAGTACCCCTTCTTCCACTTGATATGTGAAATGTAAAGCTCCGGGGGCGTCAATACTTATGACACACGGTATATGATACGATTTTGTACCAAATCATTGCGGCTTTTGTTTTGTCTAATGAGTAAAATAACCCGATCGAGCCCAGAGAGTACAATGCGCCCTCTTCCCCATGCACGGTTGTCACTTCTAACGTTTATGTTAATTTGTATTTGTATGTTCCTATTAAGTGAAATGCACTTCTAACGTTTATACTAGTTTAATGTCTTATTCAATTCTTACATAGTTAAATGCAAACATGTAGTTATACATTAAGTTGTATCATAGTAAACACGTATAGTTTTGACTGTTTCAAGGGTAAACTAATAACATAGAATGTAATTAGTTTCTGAATGATCATTGACTGACACCAATGTCAGATTATCTATTTTTGTTTTTGCTGTTAATGGAAATTGCGCGTAATAAAATGAACTAAACATGAATACAACATATTCACACGTATAATACCTCACAGAAAATTGCAGTAAACTGTTCCAAGCGTGTGTATATACCTATAGTGTTTTAGCTGATGACATACATATTGGCATCGCACTTATATTTGATTGAATTTGGTGATGTTCTATTCCTTGCCATACGAGTACATGTATGACGAACAAGTATCATGTCGAAATCAATGCAATAATTTCAGTTATAATATGAATGTGTATCATTTATATGGATAACATGACTTGAGCTATGCGACAAAGTACGCAGATAATTTGATATGTTACGTCAGTTGAGCGACGCCATCCCTTTGTATGGTGCTATAATGTCAAATTCTGAGAATTTAATAACATTTGATTAACTTTTTGTTTTTCATTATTTGGCATGTCTATTAGTACAGAATTCTTAAGTATACAGGCTTTACAAAGAGCAAATACAAACTTACAATATTACAAAACATAAATGTAATGAATCAAAGGACATTCGACTATTCACATATTACATAAAAAACAATGTATGATTACAAGCTAGTATATTCAAATAAACGACACATAAATTTACATTAAAAACAAACCGACTTTGACTGTATCAATGATTACATGAATAGTATGGTCCTGGTAAAATATAATTGTAGTACTTGTAAGATACGATTACAAACCAGCAGTCATAACTTACGCAATTGTTATTGCATGTGACAACAACGGATGGTGCCTATACTATAGTCATGTAGTTATTTTGTTTATTTCTTTCTACTTATATTTTAATATATATATACAGAGATGACTGTCCGACAGGTGAAATTTACGAGCAAGCAATATTTACAAGCATACAGAGGTCGTAGCACACGAACATACTGTAATGTAAAATGCAAATATATAATAAAAAGCAATTGTCTACCACAGTAACCTCGATTTAAATAGCTAAATTCCAAAAGGCGCTAAAACCACTTTTTTCAATTTTGAAAAAGAACAGGATTCATTGTCCAACTTTGTACACACACCAGGTCCTATGGGAATATTGAAATGAAACGTGTTGTATTTTAATGTTTTGTTGTCTATAATGTGAATGTGTAGATAGCTTCGTAACTTATTAACGCATTAACATGATTAACTCAATTTGTTTGGATAGTGGATTTAGCGCCTTTTGGAAATACGCGCTTCGTTTGTTTTTACAAATGCACAAAATACACGACTAACAAATTCACGACGCATAAGTACATGGTCAATTTCGTAAACTGATGAACGAAATCATTATGTGTATATTACATTAAATTAATTCTTTCCCTAATTCTATACTCAACTTGAACATTCAATAATATAAATTTCGAATTCTATTTGAAAATGCTTTTCTTCTCGAAAATATAATTTTTCCAAAACTTTTGTCGGCCAACTTAAATGCTTGTGTATATGATGATAGACTTGTTAAATTGAAAGCAACAAAAAGCGCTTATACTCACTTGATTTACGTGCTAAGAGGAACACGCGGAATGCAATATTTACAATATTTAAAGCATGTAGCTTAATTGTCGTGAATTTAAATGAACCGATCATTAAGTTTAGAAATTTGGCCAAGAAAAGATGTACTACACGACAGCAGATCTACAAATTTAGGACAAAAAACACAATAAGGTAGTACATATGCTAGCATAATTTGTTTTACTTTTTATTTTTAAAATTTCTTTTTGGTGGAGTGTACACATACACCAAACATGAAACATACATAATGACTCAAATAGTTAACTCCAAGGACCACTATTGTAAACCTCCAGAAACAAAACAAATATATTGGTATTGGTAGCGTAGGATTTGGTTGTAAGGGGCATCAGCAACCCCCACCCCCTCTCCACGTGCGCGCGCACACACACACACATACACCACTAAATGTGCTAGTAGATATGCAGGCTCCGCCACTCCCCCAGAACGTCAAATTCTGAGAATTTTATAAAATTTGATAACTTTTTGTTTTTCATTATTTGACATGTCTGGTAGTACAGAATACAAAAGTATACAGGCATTGCAAAGAGCAAATACAAACTTACAATTATTACAAAACATAAATGTAATGAATTAAAGGACATTCAACTACTCACATATTACTTAAAACAATTATGATTACAAGCTAACATACAATTATATTTTACCAGGACCATTAATTGAGTCAATTAATGGTCCTGGTAAAATATAATTGTACTACTTGTAAGATACGTTTACAAACCAGCAGTCATAACTTACGCATCGGTTATTGGATGTTACAACAAAGTATGGTGTATATATAGTCATGTAGTTATTTTGTTTAATCATTTCAACTTTCATATAACTATACAGAGATGTCAGCCTAGGAGGCATGGCAGGTAGCACTTACAAGCAAGCACTTATTTACAAGCATACAGAGGTCGTAAAACACGTACATACTTAAATTTACTATGCAAATATATAATAGAATACATTGTCTACCACAGGACCTCTATTTGAAGATCCTAATTCGAAAGGCGCAAAATCCACAACACAGGACTCGTTGTCCAACTTTGTTCACACACCTATAGGAATATTGAAATGTGCCATATTTCAATAGGTATTGTCTGTTTTTCCCTATAATGTGAATATGTAGATACATGTAGCTTCGTACTTTGAATTTATTTTGAAAGTGGATTTGGCGCCTTTTGGAAATAAGCGCCTCGTTTGTTTTACAATTGCACAAAACACACGACGCATAATTACATGGTCAATTTCGTAAACTGGTGAACGAAATCATTATGTGTACATTACATTTCATTGATTCTTTCTCTATATATATATTGCGCATTTTGAAAATAGTTTTCTTCTCCAAAATTATACATTTTTCCAAAACATTTGTCGGCCAAATTTGCTTGTGCAATTGATTTAATAGACTTCTAATTTGAATGCAACAAGAAGTGCTTATATTTACTTGATGAACATGCTAAATGGAACACGCAACATGCAATTTTTTATAATTTAAAGCATGTAGCTTTATTGCCGTGAATTTAGGAATTAGGAATTAGGCCAAGAAAGGTTCACTATACGAAAGCAAATCTATAAATTTAGGACAAAAGCCCGATAAGGTAGTACATTTGCTAACACTATTTATTTTTCGCTTTTTATTATTCTATTTTTTTGTTGTTGGAGGGGACACATAAATCCAACATGAAACATACATAGTGACTCTTGTTGTGAACTCCAATGACCCCCCCCCCCCAAAAAAAAAAATAAATAAATAAATGAATAAATAATAAATAAATGGTTATAATAGATACAAATAAAACAAAATATAATAAAACAAAATCAAATCAAACAAATTGAAAAATAAAAATAATATTATCAATAATAAAAAAATAAAAAAACATAAATCATAAATAAAAAATAAATAAATAAAACAATTAAAACAATTGAATAGCTTAGTTCCATAGGGCGCTAAATCCACTTTCCATAAAAATTGAGTCAGCGATATTAGCTACGTAGCTATCTAGAATCCAACATATAGAACAAATTATATACACAGCCGAAATCAGAATATGAAACGTTCCGTTTTCACAGTCCCATAGGTATGTGTACACAGTTTGACAAAGAAACCGACTTTATTCTAAATTTGGAAAAGTGGATTTAGTGCCTGTTGAAGTTAAGATAACATAAAAATAAAAACATAAAAAATAACACATGCAATACAATTTATTAATACAAAACAAAATAATAAATTGAACAAATCAGAAAGGTCAACTACATTATTGGTTTTAATTGCGATCGGTCTTGTTAATAAGCCCCCCCCCCCCCCCCAAGAAAGAACAGCTGGCAGCTATCTCACTGTATTACATAATATGCGCTGAATCCCGGACGAGACAGGCGACTATCGGTGATGAAGGACAGGGTCATCTCATTCCCGGTTGACGTGACAGGGCCTGGAATGAGTGAGTCGCACAACTCGGCAAGGAGGCTACCGTCCGGTAGAGATATCTCCATCATTCACCTGAAGAGAAAATAATTTTGAAATAAACTGTTATGATTCTGACGAGGTGTACCCATGATTGTTACATATTTTGCGTACACATGTGTACGTAGCATATGTTCAGTCGCGTTCAGTCGTGTTTTTTTCGCGTTATACCAAGGATGTATGAGTTAACTCATAACTCCTTGGTTTATACATAAGTTATGAACTGGTTTTTATTTGTATGACGAAAGAACCTATATTTGTCATAGTTAGATAATACCGAGTTTGACAAGTGCCTGTTATCATTCAAAAAGAGCCATTAAAACACAAATTGGCTTTTCTAAAAAGCATTGGTTTCAACCATTGTTTCACACAAAATCATGCCTGTGATGTTTTGTTGCAATAATGATTACATATAAGATAAAGATCATCAACAAACCTTCTTTGAAAATGTTTGAAAAAGAGTAAGCATTTTTTCTTATTCAAACAATTATTTTTAAACAAAAAAATCATCGAATAAATATGTAAATCTGGGCCCCAGATTTATTCCGATTTGATAAGGTCTTGCATCGTGATGTCGCCTCCTTTTGCGTTACATGCCGACTTGGGCTTCTACGGAACAATGTTACCGTTGAGAGCAAATATTTTCTTAATAACTCCTCCTATCCTATCAAAACGATGAAAGGAAAGGAAATTCAAAAGGAATCTAAATATACACTTTAAAATAACACTAGGTGTATACATTTTTTTTTTCATTAACAACATGTGAAATTTTGTTTCAAGTTATAGAGGTCAATATTTTCCACGATAATTTGTCCTAAGGTAGCTCTAGACAACTAATGATAATGCTTTTATGCAGAGTACACTTAAACCTTTACGGCAATAACATAATTATGTGGGGCTCATGATTATTTTATGTGAGATATTTTCAATCATACTTAATGAAAAAAAATAACAAACAATAATCAATCATTTTTTATTATGTAAGAGTCACTAAAAGATTATAATATAGAGAGCATGTAATGTATTGTGAAATAATAAGGTTTAATAAGTAAGATTTAATATGATACCAAATTTGTAGTATTACGCCAAGTTTTTGTGAAGAAATTAACGTTTTTACCACAAAAAAAAAATCACAAAATGTTTTAGTCCAGATTGTGCCCCAAAACCCCGAATTGCCTATTGTGTTGATTTAGTTTAAAAGCAAAGTGTCAGTTAACACTTTTCAATTATTAAACATTATATAGTTCAATATCTAAGCTTTCATTTGATACCATACATTGCAGCTATACATCTAGTTTTTACAAAGTTATTAATTTTTTAGAAAAAAATGCGCTTTGAGTGGCATTTCACCATAAACTTTGCACAGGGGCTCCACTTCCTGTGCGGCCCTCTTGCTCCACATAGTTGTATCTCCACTTTGGAAAGAGGTATACATTTAAAACTCTGTAGACAGGTAGCAATATTATTGCTCTTTAAGATGATACCAGATTTGTTAAGAATGGTTTTGAAAAAAAAATAATAATTGATATCACAAAACCCCAACATGTAATATGGCGCCACCCTATTTAGAGGCGAGTTCATGAAGCATGACCATATATTTATTGATATTTTAGCCGTTTTTTAACCGATACTGAGCAAAAAAAAGTGTATTATGTCACTAAAATTGTATGCTCTTTAAAATTTTACACTCAATTTTATTATCTCACAGAAAAAATTATTTTGTGCAGCGCCCTCTTTACTAACTGAACTACCCCTTTAACTTCTTGAGGAATTTTCCAAAGTTGTATAAATCACAGATATGTTAAGAGACGAACAATATCATCATTAATGCCGTATTTAAATGCGTTGTGGTTTATACAACTTTGGAAAAGTCATTACCTTCATTAACTTCCAGGGGGCCATGTCCGTAAAGCTCCATCCTCATGCTGATGTAACCGCTCCAGGTAACAGGGCGCACACGCACGAAGCGGCACACTAGCGAGGTGGGGAAGGCATTCAATACCACGGTATTTTTATCAGAATTGCCTGAGAAGACCTAAAAAGAGATGGCCAAAATAACACATAATCTAAATTGAATGCAAACATGACAATCTAACACAACAAAACCATTAGCTCGTTTATATAAAGGGAGCCAACGTCTGTCATGGTCGATAACAAAAACGGAGGCATACAAAGCGTGAGGGTAAGATGGAGCAATGTCAAAGACATGTAATCACTGGGGGAAAAGTTCCGATTAAGAAGATAATAGCTTTCTCCCAAAACGGCGATAACGTTCGCTCGCGAGACGCAGGTGTCATATTTCAGCCACTTGAGCGAGCAAACTAACCGCTCCGACTAGATGTGTGTCCCCTAGGTCTACACCTATTAGTTTTACGTATCGTTATGTCTAATTCGTGATGTGACTCCATTTAACGGGATTTAAGTTCCGTTCTGAAACCGTTGATAGACGAAATTACGAAATGGAATATATTATATTTGTGTACATGGTGTGTAACGTAAATGTTTCGCCTTCGTCCATTCGCCTGATCTACTCCCAGTGTGTCTGTTAATCGTGTTGGCTATATAATATATATGATCGGGCATGCCTTTACAGGGGAGACTATATAGAGCGGAGTCTACCAGTCGTTTCAAACTGACTTACGCATGTTGGTATCTGTATATTTCCTTCAATTTCTTGAAAACGGCACGGTAAATTCTAATTTGGAACGGTCATTCTTTTAAAATCAGACCCTAGATTGAGATAAACACAGTCTTTGCCCCGCCAAATAAGTATTAACCCGAGCACCTCGGTTCATTGAACTTTCGCTATACCGCACTTAGTAGAGTCGAAAGCGTTGTGGTTCTTGCGTGTGCATAGTGTATGCCGACTTTCAGTGCGCTGAGCTATGAATCCCGCGTCCGTACGCTGAATATACCCCGTTTCGGAGATCTCCTTTATCGGAACTCAAATAACTCAATAATAAGGGAGTTCGTAGTTACAAACTGCGCATGCGCCAATTTCTGAGACGAAAATTCACTGTACCAAAAACATCGATATCGCCCGTTGTCACATAGACCTTAGTGCAATTATTGTCACATTTGAAACGTGCTTTCACGGGAAATTTGGCTCGAAGTCATGACTGTTTTCTGAATTAATCATAATGGACATCTCATATACATAAGACTGATTTTTTTAATTTAATTTTTTCTATTTATTTTCGGATTTTAACAAAAATGCCAATGTTCGTATCGGGGCTTTTATTGAAATCGAAAAGGCCCCATACGTAGATTTTGGTGTACTGTTTTCTTTAAGTGTTGAAAACGGGCAAAGATATGATTTTTATTTAAAAAAAATGTATTTAGCCTGCTTCAAGTTTGAAAATTAAAATGAATGGTTATATTTATTAAATTTTATATATTTTAGGATTAGGAGAGTTTCTTTTTGGTCAGGTCTTTCAAACGTAACGAAACACAAGGATACTTCACGCACGCACGCGGAAATTCTGCATAGAGCTCCGTACTTTAAATGCGTGCGTCACAGGCTGTGCCGTAAACGTACGCGTAAAGCCTCAATTTTGGTACAATCTTCCGAAAACCCGATGACGTCATACTGCACCACGGGCTAACTACGAACTCCCTTATTGGTCTAGGAAAGGCACATGAGAGATTGATTTTTGTAGAAACGTTTGCTATATTTACAAGATTAGAAGGCACCATCCTTTTCATTATCATTATTATCAGTATTACCATTATCATCGTCATCATCATCAAATCTTCATAATATCATGAAAATATGAATAAAATTTATTCAAACATGTCAAATGTTATAGTATTCAAGGGTACGATTTAAGGAATAGATTGACAAAGTCGAGGGTATAGCATTGAAGCCCTTAAAAAGTAAAACACAAAATAGTAACAAAATAGTAAATGTAACTATGAAACATAGAATAGCACCCACCACATCTGACCCATCAGTGCTGTCTTGAATCGTGGAAAATGTTACACCATCCATGCTGTAGTCGACCTTGTAGCTCGTCACCCGATCGTGAAAATCCGGATTTCCTTGGGTTGCCACGGCAACGACTTTGTAGGTAGAACCGAGATCAACCTGAAAAGACAATCGTTAGGTTTTTTAAATGTATATAGTATTATTAAAATTGTATTGCCTCTGTATGACGTTTTGTTCACAAAATATTTATACTTGCATTGTCGAATCCGCTGCTGATTATCATGTTCGTATTTATACATTTGTAGTGCATTACACCTACATTATGTAAAATTGACGTGCATTTGTGTCCTGCACCAAGACACTATATATCTCAACCCAGGTGAAGTAAATTGGTACTTGGCATGAATGTTTTCCTTGAAATGCTTGACCGCTTGAATGAGGATGCTTGGCTAAAGCTAGGGTATGCTCCAATCGATTTGATACTTAACCCCAAAAAGACTGGGCTATTTTGAACCTTTAAAAACTGGGGGGGGGGGGGGGGGGGGGGGGCTAAAAGGCCCCCCCCCCCCCAAGATCTCGGCAACCGAGCTCCGATCGACTCCAAATTTGGCATCACAATAGATGTCCATAAGGTCTACAATACTGCGTATTTAAAACAAAATTTAATTAGAATATGCTAATTAGAGCTAATTAATTATGCGAAAATTGTATTTTATTGTATTTTTGAGGGTTTTCTCGGCAATCGAAACTCCGATCGACTCCAAATTTTGCATAGTTAATTTGTTTGTTTTAATTATAATATGCTAATTAGAGCTAATTAATTATGCGAAAATTGTATTTTTTTCGTATTTTTTGCATTTTTCTTTATATTTGGTGATTCTTATCAAACAAAATTGTGTTCCTAGTGCAGCATTCATGCTAAGATTATATAAAATGACCCAATCTCTGATAAAACAACAGGATAATCATGAAAATTGATTTTGTTATACCGTTTTCTATGTTTTTTCTTTGTTTTTATCCATTTCTTTGTTTTTCTTTGTATTATTCTCTATATATTGTATTGTTTTATGCAAATGAGAATACAATAAGTATTTTCACCATGCCGAATTTTCTGTGACATGCGATCGCAAAATGTTACGTAACACATGGATCGTTGACCCGGTGTGCGCAAATTTGAAGTGGCACCGTAAAATATTTAAGCGTTGCGAAGTAATCGCGAAAAACGTGGAGGAGGGGGGTGGGGGGGGGGGGGGGCTAAATCAGCCCCCCCCCCCCCCCCCCCCCCCCCCCAGTCTTTTTAGGGTTAAAGGGGACCACCAGGCAAAACAAACGACACAAATTATAGGTTTTAACGGTTGTGTGGTAGAAAAAATATTATGAGCACTTTGCAAAGGGTCGTGTAATTCATAAACAATGCGATTAATGACCAGCAGTTACGACACCAATATTGCCTCATGGTTCTGTATTAGAGGATTATCTTGAGTAGTATATTCCACCAACACATTCAGATCAAATATATTTATGTTGTGTCCTATATAACGTACGCTTGAATACAATTGGCTTACTCGCAGAGGTTTGGCGCATAGGGAGCATGAGGCTA